>AWOL01S0016953.1:42635-54912 GCA_000715115.1 Nicotiana otophora
AAGATCTTACAACATATCACAAATTGCACATCAAGTGCTCAAATCTTACAACATATCACAAATTGCACATCAAATGCTCAAATCTTACAACATATCAAAAATTGCACATCAAGTGCTCAAATATTACATCTTGCCACAGAAATCAACAACACATTATTTTTCCACAATAAGGAGCCACGACTCGATCATAATGTGCACAACATATTAACAAAATATTCGGGAGTGAATAACTCAACCGAATAATATTTTACAATTTGGCACTTTGCCTCAATATGATTCACTGCCTTTATAATTCAATACCAAATTTTTCAACAACGTGAACTGAAAAGTAATTCATCAAGGAACAACACCTCTTTTAAATCACAACTTCAGGAAATAAATAGATTTATTCATCCTATTAACTAAATTTTCCATTTAAATTATCTGTAGGTAAAGTCAATAATGGAAGTAATTTCTCTAAAAATGGCAGCTCAAACAAACACAGAGTTCACATAAAAGTCAAGTGAAAATCACACCAAATTATCATATAAAAACAACCTCGGAAAACAAGGAACGAGGCATGACAATAAGGGATTTAATAAGTTACAACAATTTTTCCAACTTAATAATTAAGGGCGTCTACGAATTTCAACCGATATAATTTGCACATACAAACTAAGTACGTACTCGTCACCTCGCGTACATAGTTTTCAATTACATGATTTTCACATAAGACTCAATGCCTAAGGGAAAATTCCCCCACTCGAGGTTAGGCAAGATACTTACCTTATTGAAGTTATGCCGATATTCCAAAATAGCTTTCTCACATGAATTGACCTCCGGACGACTCCAATCTTTCTTGAACCTTCCTTACATTACTACGAGGTTTCGAAAATCCTCGAAACTTCAATCTATTTAGAAACATAATAAAAATGAACCATAATTAGGAAGATTTTCATGGTTTCAGCTCATTTGAGCATTTCATCAAACACTAGGTGTTCAAATTTGGTTACAAGGTTCTTCTACAAGATTTTCTTCATTCCACAGCCCAATCTTTACTTATTTGATCTCAACAATCTTTCCACAAACCTTATTGGTATAAGCATATATACATAATACTCTTACACCCAAGAATTATACTCCCAATCACCAATCTTTTCCAAACTCAAAATTGAAGACTAGGGGTTGAATCTTACCTCTTTGATGAAGATCTTGTGATTAGCTTCCTTGATTCTTAAAGATTGGATGATTAGAATGTTAGGTTCCCTCCTTATCTCTCTAAAATTCTCTTACCTCTCTCTAAAACCATCAGAACAACACCCTGAAATAAGCCCCAAAGCATATTTATCAAAATGGGATCGGGTTATAAAAATAAAAAAATTAACCCTCTGAAAGCAGGTCTGTGGTCGCATAATGGACCGCAGAATAGGTATGCGGGTCGCAAAATTCACGCAAAATCGATGCCCAGAAATGGGCTTCACTGGACAGGTCTGCGACCATTTTACGGTCGATAACTACTTCTGCGATCGCAGAATTTATCGCAGAATTGCATTTTTCTAGTCTTTGGTAATTGGTCATAACTTCTTGTAGGAATGTCCAAACGACGAACTGTTTGAAGCGTTGGAAACTAGACTCAAATATATTTAATTTTATAGGTAATACACCACATTACATTTCATATCATGAGAGTTATGATCATTTGAAGTTAGGTCTTGTGCGAACTCACTTGAAACTTTAGTCTATTATGAAATTTTCAACTTCTACATTCGATGCCGAAACCTATCGAATCAAGTCCGATTAACCTCAAACTTTGCACACAAGTTATAAATGACATAACGGACCTATTCTAATTTACAGAATCGTATTCTGACCTCGTTATCAAAAATTCAACCTTCGATCGAACTTTCCGAAAATCGTCTATTTTTCAACTTTCGCCAAAATGCGTCGAATTGTCCTACGGACTTCCAAATCCAAATACGGACATACGTCTAAGTCCGAAATCACCATACAAAGCTATTGACATCATCAAAATTCCATTCCGGGGTTGTTTGCTCAAAAGTCAACTCTCCAGCAACTCTTTCCATTTAAGCTTCTAAATAAGAATTGTTCTTTTAATTTATTTTCGAATCTTCTGAAAATCAAACTCGACCACACCCGCAGGTCATAATACATATTACGAAGCTTCTCGAGACCTTAAGTCACTGAACGGGGCATTAATTCTTAAAATGACAAGTCGGGCTGTTACATATATAGTCTCTCCTTTTTTCAAATGGATTTGGACAATATAATACATTCTCAAATTAAATTAGTAATAGGACATTATAATATATAACATTATAATATATTTTCAAATTAAATTAGTAATAATAATTTTTAAGAAGTATATCCTAAAAGTAAAAGGATTACATGACTAAAGATATTTACTTATTCAATTTTATATGAATTAGACACCCGGAAAGTAATTATACTAATAGGATTCCTAAAGGTAATCATGTAGGATTCCTACCGTGTAGTATTATGTCCTAAAACTAATAGAATTATAAGAGTAATATCTAGAATTACGGTTATGTCCTTTTATTATGAGTTATTATGCTTAATATTAAAAGGTTATTTTTGTAAACCGACATTGTATTCATGCTTTTATAATAATATAGAATATATTATCGTGGGGGAATTTTTTTTTCTCGATGTCAACTCTTTATGCAGTCCATTTAATATTACTTTTATATTTTTGGTATTGGACATTTTAAAGTGGTAAGGTATTGCCAATACGGAGGATTTTGATGAAATGCATTTCATTAAACCTTCCTACATATTTTTAATAAGAATATAATAGATAATTTTTTTTAATTTTAAAATCTTAAATATTAAAAATTAGCATAGAAGGTATTGCAGTCCAAAAAATAAGTTATTGCAGTTTTGCCTTTTCCCTATGAGTTCTTCCGTTTAATATTTTAGGGCAATTTTAGTATATTAATATTGTATTTATGCTTTTATAACAATATAGTCTCTTCTTTTTTTAAATGGATTTGGACAATATAATACATTCTAAAATTAAATTAGTAATAGGACATTATAATACATTTTTAAATTAAATTAGTAATAACAATTTTTAAGAAGTATATTCTGAAAGTAAAAGGATTACATGACTAAAGATATTTACTTGTTTAATTTTGTATGAATTATACAACCGGAAAGTAATTATACAAATAGGATTTCTAAAGGTAATCATGTAGGATTCCTAACATGTAGTATTATGTTCTAAAACTAATAGGATTATAAGACTAATATCTAGAATTTCGATTATGTCCTTTTATTATGAGTTATTATGCTTAATATTAAAAGGTTATTTTTTTTAAACCGTCATTGTATTCATGCTTTTATAATAATATAGATAGGTAAAACGGTCTCGTGACCACTTAAACTTGCATCACTTTGTCATCCCGGTATATAAACTTACAATTTTTTTTATTTTAACACTTCTACTTTATAAAAATACAAGTAATAAACAATTCCTACTGAGCGTATTACTCAATTGCTGTGACATGTCGGACACATCATATTCTTTGTCTATTATTATTTAACACGTGTAATTTGTGGGTCCCAATCTAATTTCACCAACTTATTAAAATATCTATAAAAAAAATCTTTTCTCCTCTTCTTCTTCTTCTTCACAAGGACGGCAACCACCACCACAAGTTTAATCCACCATAAACACCACCGTTCTTCCAACCCTCTTTAGCTAGACCACATTCCTCTTGATAGTATTAAGCGCTAGGAAGGACGATTACTTTTTAATTCACAGAAAAAGCTCACATTCCTCTGGGTCCTACTCTTCACCATTTTCTTGGGTATGATTTTGGGACAAACATATCAGCAGTAACTATTCAACGCCATCTCACAAGATCACCATGGCACTAAAGATGCCAAAGAGTACCCTCCACCCCCATATTCTCCTGTCTCCAAACACTCCAAACACCACTGCCAGAATTAGTAAAATGTTTAGAACTCGTCGGAATTCCATTGTCTACGAATATTGGTTTGAAAGTGAAAAAAAAATCAAGTTTTAAGCAAAATAACAACCCATTAAAGTTTTGACTCCATCAATGGAGGGAATGTCACCAGTATCAATATAAAAAGAATGAGCTGAAAAGGTCTAATTTTTTAATTTTTTTTCTTTCTCTTCCTTTTCGCCATAGCTCATGCTCTTCCTTACTTCACATAAATGGGGATCCATCTTTTTATCTTCATTAATGGAGGAGAAAAGGGGGAGGATGGAATGAAAGAAGAATAGGAAAGTGAGAATCGAAATTAAAGAAGACGAACAAGAGAAAGGGGGGAATTGGGGGGAAGGTGAGACGAAAATAATGGGGGACAAAGTTGGAAGGGGGAGAGGGGTTGGAGGACGTGATAGGATTTTTTTAAAAAATAATTCTTCTATTTTGTATTTTGTTTTGATTTAACTGTTTTTAAAATGAAAATCAACATATGGACGCGCCATATAAGCGTGACTTACACGCATTTTGTCCACGTCAGCTATGCTTCAGTCACATAAGCATAGTTAATGGTCAAAGATATTTATTAATACTATTCTGTCAAGTAGAAGTGTTAAAATAAAAAAATAATAAGTTTATATACCGGAATGATAAACTGGTGCAAGTTTAAATGGCCACAAAACCATTTTGTCTAACTAAAAGTTTAAGTGCCTACAAGGCCATTTTACCTAACTAATAACCACATGAAATATGGCGGGGGCGAATGCATTTCGATTGAAGCGGTGTCTTCCCCTGAAAAGTTTAATTAATATGTCTATATATAAATATTAATAATATTGTATGCAAACGCTTTGAAAGTGAGGTCTCGTGTTCGATTATGCGTACCTGGCTTGTGTGTGTTGTAAATTTCTATAACTTTTTCTATCATAAAAATAGATGTCGTCTTACCTGACAAGGGAAACTAATTCAAATGACAATAAACAGTTTTCTTCTGAAATTGTGAATTATTTCATCAAACTTAAAATTCTAATTATGAAAATTTAGGTTTCTCTGCAATTTGCAATATCTATGTCATCAAACATAAAACGTAACTCTGAAAAGATTGCTCTTTCTCTGCAATTTGCAATTTCCAGGAATTTCTAAGTTCTCTTGGTATTTTTTCCCCTTATTTTTCTTCTTTCTAGCTGGTTTCATGATGATTCTATTATTTTCTTTGTGGGTTAAATTATATAAAATGGTATAAGTTTTATCTCTATGAAACTGAATGGTTATTTTGTGTCTTATATAGAAGAAAAAAGGTATTTCCTCCGTCCTGTTTTATGTGTATGTGGAACTCTTTAGGGAGTTTAAATAGTTTTTTCATTAATTACGGTTTTGTCAATCTCTTTTTAAATAATTTGAATATTTAATTATGTTAACTCATAGTGTTTTTTATGTGCATTGCAAAGATCAAATAGCGAGGCTTTGAGCCGATAATAACTGGATACTTATGTCATGATGGAAGAAATACTTATCTCATTACATTATTTTCTTGATTTTAATCTTTGATTTTTAGAATTGGATTTCAAGTTAGTAACTTCTATTTTATCCTTTCTTCATTTTGAATCGAAAATAGGAGAGTGAGTAAATAAAAAATTCAAAGGAGGTCATGACCAAGGGGAAAGATGTTAGAGTAACGGTGATTTTAGAATGTATGAGTTGTGTCCGAAACAATGTTGATAAGGTATATGTAAAATTTAATTTAATATACTTGAATAATCTATGCGACAATTTACATCGAGAATTAAGTTCTTTGACTCTTATACTCCGAATTCCTTCATACAAATTAGGTCAGACGGAGTACTATTTCTGAAGAGACTATCAAGTATATATTTCAAAAAAATGAAAGTTAGCTTGCCAAAGATAGTTGCAGTAATGCAATTGAATTGTGTTTATTTTAGTATATATCGTTCCAGTGATTGATTTGTTCGCTTCTTAAAATATGGATATCGCTCACTAAAAATCTTGTGTACTCCATTGGTAATATATAAATATAAAAGGACACTAAAAGCATGAGTTTTCACTATAGATTTAATCTCATTATGTATCCTCTTAGTCACGAAAATATTCATGCATGATGTAGAATTATATCTGTATCGATAGTGGTTGACCTGCCGTATTTCAGATAGATAAATTTTATTCTGAGTTGTTGTTGTTGTTGACCATGTATCACATTTTCAAGGAATAATCTTCAAATCTAGAAAATTCTAGTGGGATATGCCAAGCATTAATTAGTCCACACCCACATCTTAGTATAAAAAGCTGAATATAATTTCTTTCCTCAACCACATTCAAGCAAAATATATTAACATAGTATATATCTTGCTTCACCAAGATACACAATCAACATAAACTACTACTAGCATTTTCACAAGGTTTCTACCTCTTATATAGTGTTTGATAATAGATATATTAGTTCTCTTTCTATGTGAAACCAATTGTTTATTTACTTTGATGCAGTAAATATGTAGTGTCCTACTATATGTGTCATTTTTTTCATGGCCATAGTATTCTCTTTATTTATGCAAAAAAAATTATAGTACTACTAATTATATTATGCTTCACTTTATTTGAAGTGGCCTCATGAACAGTGGCAGATATATAGAAATCGTGGGTTCCATAGAAACCATTGTTTCTTGTTCAAAAATACATATATATATATATATATATATATAGGTATTTAAATTTTGAATCTGTTACCGTGCATGACTAGTTTTAATTAGATTATCTAATGTTTTAATCTAACATCTATATTTTGCACTTATTTTAATTGTAGAAGTATGAACACCTTCATTAACAACGGGTTGAGCAAGAAGAAAGTGGTGTTTATAATGGGAGCTACTGGAACTGGAAAATCCCGTCTCTCAGTTGACCTCGCCACTCATTTTCCAGGAGAAATCATCAACTCTGACAAATGCAAGTGTATAAGGGACTTGACATTGTTACAAACAAAATTACAGACCTTGAGAAACAAGGCGTACCGCACCATTTGCTAGGTAAATATTTATCTGCACCTCAATATTTACACGAAACGATCAATATTAATTTAAATTTAATTTTATATATTATTTGCTAGGTGAAATTGATCCGGAAGCTGACATCACGTCTGAGGATTTCTGTTATCAAGTTGTTTAGCACATAGAATATGTGTTGAATTCTGGCCATATTCCAATAATTGTTGGAGGATCTAATACTTACATTGAGGCACTTGTGGAGAATCCTGTGTTCAAGTTTAAATCAAAGTACAATTGTTGCTTCATTTGGGTTGATGTTGCCTTGCCTGTTTTACACTCTTCTGTTTCTAAAAGGGTTGATCACATGGTCCATGCAGGTCTGTTTTTAATTCTCTTCGTTTTATATATATGAGGTTCATTTTGGAGATCATTAACACGTGACTTTTACCTTTTGTATTAGTTACTACTAAAACAACAAAAATTAGCGACGGACAAATTCCGTAGTTAAACAGAAAAATCTATCGCTAATTCTATTTAGAGACGAATTAGTGACAAATTAGCGAAAAAGTTCGTAGCTAATTCTATTTTTTTTATAGTGCCCCCTTCTCTCCCATTACCTTAAAGTTCAATCAGAAGCCTAGAAGAAAGACTGTACCTACCAATCCAATAAGCAGATAGAGTAGAAGAGAAGGCCCGGAACAAGGTTGACTGAGACTGCCAACTGCAAGAGAAGAGAGAAAGCAAGCCGGAAACTTCTAACTTCATTACCGGACAGAATGCCTTCCTCTGATTCCTGGAATGAGAGTGAGCTTGCTTCTTCAATGCCGTAGTCTTAGTCTAGGAATGCGCTAGTAAACTGTAGCGAAATCACTGGAAATGAGAGAGATGTGAGTGTCAATCATTCTGTCAGCATGCTCAAAGAGTGCTTTCCAGAAGATGGAGAAGGAGAGAATGCACTTACAGCCTCTCTCTCATATTCACCTGCCAAGGCATGACATAGATAGTAGACAGTCAGCTCTCTTACAGCCAGTTACTGCGATTGATTGGGGAGAGAGTGCTAGTCTAACTGCCGGTACGGGTATGCTAATAGATAGAGGATCTTCCAGTCCTAGAATAAGAAAGTAGCTTGTCTGCCGTACTGGCTGCTTNCCTTTAAGAGATTTGACATGACAAAACGAAAAAATTGTTATTATCTAAACTCTGATATAATTAGAGACGTTCTAAATTAAGTTTTTCCTTTTCGTCTGACTATATGAAAGCATGGAACGTGCACAATCATTGTATAAACGTACTAATGCGATGGTTAATTATGCATTAATTTTAGTTTCTTCTAATTTTTCTGTTTTTAAGAGTCTTGAATTAATTATGGTGCAGGGTTAATGGATGAGGTACAAGGAATATTTGTTCCTCAGGCAGATTATACCAACGGAATCCGACGATCCATTGGTGTTCCAGAGATGGACATGTATTTAAGAGAGGAAAACAAATCAAATATTAACGAAGCAGCTAAGCAGATACTCCTTGAATCTGCCATTGAAGAAATTAAGCTTAATACGTGCAAATTAGTATGTTGCCAACTTGAGAAAATTCGACGTCTGAGGAACGAGAAAATGTGGCCAATTCACCAAATTGATGCGACCAATGTGTACAAAAAATCTGGAAAAGAAGGTGATGATGCATGGAATGAACTGGTTTTAAAACCTTGCTTGGAAATTGAGGCAGAAGCACATATTAGAACTATGCTTCCATTTAAGAAGCTGCAAGTTGCTATCTAAGATTTTCATTAAATGTGATGTTATAGTTAATGCTTTTTATTTCTTTTATTTACTAGTGGCTAAGTAAAGGGAAGGGGAAGAGGGAGTTGAGAGAGGGTTTTAATTTTGTATCTCTACTTATGGAGAATATGTTTTTTTTTAAATTATCATCTCAAGGATTAGATTATCAATTGATCGTTTTTTTACTAAGGATTTCATCCTGAGTGCCAAATCTGAAGGCCATGCTTGGTTTCAAATGTATATGCAATTTGCGCAACTTTTCTCCACACCCTGAAAATCTAACTATAACTCTGTGTTTGGCATGATGTATATATGGAGGTTATTTTGACGGAAAAAGTTTTCTTGAAAAATTATTTTCCTCAAAAGAGTATTCCCATGTTTGATGGTCAGTTTTTTTTTTTTTTTTTTTTAATATTTGAGTACTAAATATTAATTATGAAGTCCAACCGTAAATGAAGCAACTCTACTATAACACATCTTTACGGCTCCAATATTTAGATAAGGGATTTTTTCGTTCCTATACACTATTTGAAACCTTATGTGATGACCCAAAATATCATCTTTAAATTTAATAATTAATTATGTATTCTAAGACCTCGAAAAGTACTATTTATCATTGACTTGCGTGCGCAATCCGTAAAATTTTATGAAAAGTTTTTATGTAAAAAATAGATTTAAAATGTGGATTAGAGCTTTAAAACTCAATTGAGTTGACTTTGGTCAATATTTTGAGCAAACGGACTCGGATCAGTATTTTGACAGTTTCGGTAGGTCCGTATCGTGATTTGGGACTTGAGTGTATGCCCGAAATCAAATTTCGAGGTCCCTAGCCCGAGATATGGAATTTTGAAGAAAAATTAAAATGTTTAAGTTCGAATAGTGACCGGATGCCTAATTATGTGAAAACGACTCCGAAATAGAATTTTGATGATTCCAACAGCTCCGTATGGTGATTTTGAACTTAGGAGAGTGTTCGGAATTTTATTTGGAAGTCCGTAGTTAAATTAGGCTTGAAATGGCTAAAAACAAGAATTTAAGTTTGGAAGTTTGACCGATGAGTTGACTTTTTGATACTGGAGTCGGAATCCAGTTCCAAAATTTTTTATAGCTCTGTTATGTTATTTATGACTTGTGTGTAAAATTTGAGGTCAATCGGAGTTNAGAATCTAACTCCTTCAAGGCCCCTCCTCATCTAATGTAAGTTCTAATGGTGATTCTAAGTCAATTTTAATTCCCCAACACCTTATTAACGTGGGTAAACTCTTTAAATTATTATATATTTGATTGGGACATCATGGTTGAGAAAAGAAACCCTAGAACTCGAATTCAAGAGGATTGGACTTCAAAAATGTAATGTCTTCACCTTCTAATTGATTATAGTATTGGATTAATGATTACAGACTCTATGTTCATGAGATATGAGTTGATGGGTTTGATAGAAAAGCATGAACGATTATAGGTTTGGGTTGTTGATTGTTGATTATTTAATAAGGGTGTTATTTATCTTGTGGGTGATGAAGAATGGTATTAATTATAGCAAATTGAGATTTTAGAATTTATCTATGAGCAAGAGAATGGGTTGTTGGTGTAGAAATACTATTAATAAGGTTTATGAAGCTTTATGACCACAAAGTATTTGAGAAAATGCCTAAGTGACCAAAACATGAGTATTATTGCTAATATGGAATCCCTTTGACTTGTATTGGTATAGATTAAAGTTGAAAAGGTTGGCGAATGTTGTACTACGCTCAAGATCAACAAGTTAAGGTATGTGAGGCTAACTCTCTATGTTTGGGAATGCTAATGATTCTCCCTACACTACGTTACGACATTACTAATTGTCTCAGAAGTATAGTGAAGTCTAGTTCTTTGAATAGTTGCAGAACTTCTATTATCTAGCTTCATAACTCGTTCATGACTTTCATTCTAAACGTTGTGAGCTCGGTGCATAATCAATATAGACTTGGGTTTGATGCCTATGAGTCTCAACCTAGATTACTCAGCATGTCATTAACAATTGAAGTTTCAATTTTCATAATTAGTTCATGATTACATGTCTCAATCCAGTTCTATTCAGCATTCAAGTATCATGTAACTCAGTATGGTTTAGTATTCAGTATCATGTATTATAGTACGATTCTCAGTTCCTGTTTTTAAATCCCTGAATGGTGAACACGTGTATTTGGGCCCTAGGTTGCATTTTATGCTTTATGCATCTTTGGGCCTGACGCCGCAGTTATGTATACGTATACTTGGGCCCGAGGCCGAAGTTTGTGCACATATATATTGGGCCTAAGGCTGCAGTTTATTTATTCAGATAAATAGGTTGTTCATCATTCAGAAGAGGAAGTATTCATATCCTTACTTACTTTGTCCAGTTCAGTTATCAGTTATCAGTTTAGTTATCAGTTCAGCTATCAATTATTAGTATATGTTCTCAGTTATCAGTTATCAGTTATCAGTTTAATTTTAGTTTCAGCATTTACAGTTCTTTCTTTCAGTTGTTTTACATACCAGTGCAATTCAAATGTACTGACATCCCTTTTTCCCGGGGCCTGCATCTCATGATGCAGGTAATGATTTACAAGTTGACGATTCAGAGCGCTAGGATTCTCGTACCAGCTATTTGGTGATCCCCAGTTCTTTCGGGTGTAACGATCCGGCCAGTTATTTTAAAAGTTGTAGCCCTATTCATATAATTAATGCTCATTCTGTACTTTATAATGGTTATATGACTTTTTGGGGTAATTGGTTCGGGTCCGGTGAGATTTTAGAATGAATTGGAACATTTAGTTTCAAAGTTTTAAAACTTAAGTTCAAATAGGGACCGGATATCAAATTATATACAAATGACCCCAGATTAGAATTTTGATGATTCCAACAGCTCCGTATGGTGATTTTGAACTTAGGAGAGTGTTCGGAATTTTATTTGGAAGTCCGTAGTTAAATTAGGCTTGAAATGGCTAAAAACAAGAATTTAAGTTTGGAAGTTTGACCGATGAGTTGACTTTTTGATACTGGAGTCGGAATCCAGTTCCAAAATTTTTTATAGCTCTGTTATGTTATTTATGACTTGTGTGTAAAATTTGAGGTCAATCGGAGTTGATTTGATAGGTTCCGACATCGAATGTAGAAGTTGAAAACTCTTAGTTTCATTAAGCTTGAATTGGGGTATGATTCATGGTTTTAGTATTTGTTTGATGTGATTTAGAGGTTTGACTAAGTTCGTAGGATGTTTTAGGACTTGTTGGTATATTTGGTTGAGGTCCCGATGGCCTCGGGTGAGTTTCGAATGGTTAACGGATCAAAACAAATTGGACTTAAAAGCTGCTACAGTGTTGTTTCCTCTTCCGTTGGATATTCTGTGTTGATATCTTGCCCAGGTATCGAGCCCAGGGTTGACGAGGCTCAGGCTCGAACTTGATATCGAAGCCACGATCGAAGGTCCAGCTTGAGGCCATGATCGAAGGTAAGGCTCGAGGGCTAGGATCGAGACCCATGCTCGATGCCCTGATCGAAGGCCCATGCTCGATGC
>AWOL01S0016953.1:59832-100456 GCA_000715115.1 Nicotiana otophora
TATATGAATATATTGTGAATTGTTAGATAAAGATATTAAAGGATGGAAATCTCATAGGCTTGATTTTCTGTTTAAATCAATTAATTGTTAAAGGAAATTATTCTCCTCCCGAATTTACCTTATAATAAATATACTCTCATGTCCTCCTTTCTTGTGGAGCGGGCCGAACGCCTCGGCAGGATAGATGCATCTATGGATCGCACCGCACATCCCTCGGCAGCGTACACGATACTCTGGATCGGGCTGTACGTCCTCGGCAGAAATCGTGCTTAACAATAATAACAATTACACGATGCTTTAATAATTTATTTCAACTTGTGAAGCTAATTAATAAATTAAAAAATTCTTGGAATTTAATGAATTATTGTTCTTGCTTGTTAAGGAATTAATTGTTACTCCTGTAAATGAGGTTTAATCGATAAATTGGAAACTATTTGAATTGAAAGAATTTAATTAATATATTGAGAATTGTTACATTTTAAGGAATTTGATTATTTCTACTGATTAAATAAATTATTGTGAATTCTGTAAATCATGCTGATTTAAATATCCTAATTTTATTTCAGTTATTATTATTGACCCATAGTGAGTGTCAAAGTCGGCCATCTCGTCTCTACCACTTCGAGATTAGGCTTGATACTTACTGGGTACACGTTGTTTACGTACTCATACTACACTTGCTGCACTTTTTGTGCAGGATCTGAGACAGGTACTAGTGGGGGACCTATCATCACATACCCACGTTATCCCGAGGCATAGTGGTGAGCTGCCTTTTTGAGCCGTTCTGCAGCTACCAGTGTCTCTTCTTAATTTTATATTCTGTCTACTTCATTTCAGACAGTATTTGGAGTTTTGTATAATCTACTAGATGCTCATGCACTTGTGACACCGGGTCTTGGCACACACATTGGTAGAAATTGGTATTTTATTATTTTCTTGGAATAAAAGTTTAACCAATGTACGTTTGACTTATTAGTTGGCTTGCCTAGCTGTAGTGTTGGGCGCCATCACGACCTATAGGTGAAATTGGGTCGTGACACCTTATTACGAAAAATGTCCATGTTTTTGAATTTACCCGACCTAAATACGATTTAGCTACAAAATATATACATTTGTTTAAACTAGAATCCTTTCTGCGATAGTTTTCCTTATTTAGATGTGGGATTTTTTGGATCGCTTAGAGATTTTACTGACGCAATTCTCGCACCAATTATGAAGGCAACATATTCGTAGAATCCTTCTATTACACAGATTTTCACTGGTTATAATCACATCCTTCTATTCTTTGGTTTTCTCTATTTTTCCATAAACAAAGGTTTTGAAAAAAATAATTGTAAACAATTAGTTACGATTGAATTGAATATAGTGACATAATGTCAAATTAGCGATTATGCTTCAGCTCAATGGGTGGTGGGATAGCATTGGGAGATATAAAGATTTTGATGTTGAAGGAATTGTAGTCAATGACGATTTAAATTATAGTCAATTGAATTCCGCAATTGCAGAACATTTAATGATTGATACCTCCGCAAAATTCATCGAAATCAAATACACTCTAGATGAACATTGTCCTCCAATAAAAATTCGGAGCGATATGAGAGTTCGAGTGTATATGGAGACGAAAAAGGAAAACAAAAACTTAGGAATATATCCGTTGTGTATAACATTGCGTGATTTTGATTTGGAATGCAGTATGTCGAATGCGAACATAATTGTAGGTTTGCTTTGTTTTTCCAGTGCTGATATTTTTTCAATTTTAATTATTTTATAATTTTTCTACATATTATCTATAATTTTACTACATAACAAATGTAGTTCAACTGTTATGTCTCTACCAACATTCTGTCAAATACTGAACACATGAATATACAGAGGTCTGAATCGCTATATTATTAATTGAGTGCAGGTTCTTCTGATTATCGTAACGCTAACATGGTACAATTGTCAAGCAATTGTTACACAATTGGAGAAGTTTCAGGAACAGTGAAGTTGATTGATATGCAAACATCTCCGCCAATTGTGAAATATGAAAGTATCATCATAACAGAACATACGCCAAATGTAATTGAAATAGGCCAAGTTTACCGAGACAAGCAAATAATTGTCAGTGCAATGAAGCACTATTCTATCATGAATAAGTTTCAACTTAGGATGAAAAGGTCTAGTGCAAGAAGGTAAGAACATTTTATTTGTCAAATTCATATTGTGTATAAGTTGTAATTTTTTTGTATATAAATTATTTAAGATAAGTTTTTGTGTATAAACAACCTCGTATTTTGCAAGTATAATTTCCATAACATTTTTTGAATTGTTTTTATTCTGTAGCTACTACCTCGTATGTGTTGGTAAAAATTATACGTGGCACTTCAAGTCCACCAGCATAAATAAATCAGCATTGTTTAAGGTTCGAAAATTCAACAGCTTGCACACATGCTCTTTGATGGACAACACAGACATACAACGCAAACCTGCTGCCATGGTAGTTGGCAGCATGGTGATGCCAAAATATGCGGATCCTAAGACAATATACACACCAAAAGACATACAAACTGACATGTTGTTGGATCATGGTGTGAACTTAAAATAAATGCAAGCTTGGAGAGCAAAGGATAAGGCTTTGGAATTTTTGAGAGGTCATCTTGTTGATTCCTACAATCGTTTGCCGAGTTATTTGTATATTCTGGAGAAGACTTATCCTGGGTCGGTAGTAAAATTGCAGAAGACTGAAGATGACTATTTTTTGTATTCATTTATTATACTTAGTACGTCCATCAAGGGTTGGGAGCATTGTAGGCCAGTTCTAGTAGTTGATGGCACCTTCTTGAAGTCGGCATATAGGGGAATCATGCTAATAGCTAGCACAATGGATGCAACAGGTAATGTAGATTAATTATAAAATATTGTTATAAAGTTGTTTTTGAGACTGTACTTTTTATATTCTCAAGTTTTATTACAGAAATTGAATTTTTTTTGCCACTTGTATGATAGGTAGAATATTACCACTAGCATACGCCGTTGTTGATTCAGAAAATGACGCATCATGGAGGTGAGTTTTTGAGCAATTCAAATATGCATATGGTGAAAAACCAAATATGTGTGTTGTTTCGGATCAAAATAAAAGTATCTTGAAGGCAACATCTACTGTTTACACTGGCATGCCACATTATGCTTGCGTGTGGCATATTTGGATAAATGTAAGGTCAAAGTTCAAGAAGGGTCATCTAAAGTTAAGTGAATTATAGCCACGGCACGATCATACACGCTTGATTTATTTAATGAAAGAATGTCAAAAATTGAAGAGATCGACACACGTGTTAAAGCATACCTATACGATATTGACTATCACAGATGGTCTCGAGTACATGCTACAGTGAACAGAACGTGGACGATAACATCAAACATTGCAGAATCATTGAATGCGGTAATTAAAGATGCAAGAGATCTGCCCGTAGTAGAACTATCAGAGTACATGAGGACTCTTCTTAAACGTTGGACTAATGAAAAGTTATTGAATGCAAAGGGTACATTCACATACCTTGGGAAAAAATACAACAAAGATTTGGAGGACAACAGGACATTATCGCAGATGATGAGAGTAAGCTATAGCCAACAACATCAGATCATTGATTCCGTCAAACTAAATATATATTGGATAATTATAGAAAAGTTGTTGTATAATTGTAGTTATTTTATTTTGTATATGTTGCTGATAACTTGTTGTGTGTTTGTAATGCAATTGTAGGTGAGGGCTTCAATAGATTACACCCATACTATGATAGATGGTGTGGAGCGCTTCATTGTTTGCCTTCAAAACAAGAGATGTAGTTGTGGACAATTCCAGCTTGATGAACTTCCTTGTGCACATGCTTTGGCGGCTTTGAGGCACAGGAACGAGTCTTATGAAAACTATTGTTCTCCTTATTGCACGAGGGAGAGCCTTCTGCAGACTTATAAAATACCAGTAGACCTGCTGCCTAACGAAAGCAAATGGAATGTGTCACAACATATAGCTGAAGAAGTTGTAAAGCCACCTACCGAAAAAAAAGGCAGCCAAGGAGACCTCAAAAATAAAGATACAAACTATATGATAAAGTAAATGCAAAAAAGTACAAGGTTTCATATGGCAACTGCGGAGTAGAAGGGCATAACAAAAGATCTTGTAGGAATGCTCCTAATAGGAAATAACAATTGATACAGTTTAAATTTTTTTTTTTACTGATTACTGTTGATGATAATTTATCCTGTAAGACATATGAAGTTGTATTTGTTCTGTTCTAGAGAATTATAGTTGTGGTGTAAATGTATTGCTAATTTGAATATACATTGTCTCATATAATAAATATTTGCTAAACAGATTTCAACTCTTAATGCAGTTAATTTGTAGTTGTTTTGATCGAATACTGGGTTTATTTATTACTTTCAGCATTTCCTAACAACACTTCTAAATTGAATAGATTATGTATTTTTGTATAGTTGTTGTAGAAATAATTGTAGTTATGATATAAAGAAATTATATAGTACCAATATCGAGATCAAGTACTAACAACTTTCAACCAAAAAAAAAGCCATAGATATTTTCTATTATATGTAGTAGAATTCTGGACAAAATAACAACACAAAAGGTAAAACAACTGTAGCACAAATCTGCTACAAATAATTGGCAACTGACTCCTTCTTAATAAATAATTTGTCTACAACTTTACTACAATCCAACTACATCTAAACACTTAAACTACCATTTTTCTGTTGAAAAGGGCAACTAATTCCTCTTTTCTGGACTTGTGTTCTCTCGTTCACAGCTGGTGCACCTTTTCTTCTTGCTAATATTCTAGTCACCTCACTTTTACTAATTGTACCAAGCTCTTGCTTTTTTCCTAGCATAATCCTAAAGGAGCGCTTCATAGCTTCGATGGTATTGATCAATATTAGAAAGGTCTTCCCTTGAAATCGATAGCTCTCCAATGCTGACATATTCTGCAAATGCTGTCACGTATACACCACAGTCACTGCAAAAAATAATAGGGGAAAAGTTTTAGCATTTAGTGTAAAATACAATTAGTTAAATAGATAGAAGGAAAGTAGCACATACAGTAATCCTTCTTTTTGCTAGGGTATCTCACCGACCAACCATTGAATGTCAAGAGAGTCAATAATACCTTTTTCAATGTATGCCTTTGTATTCTTGTAGTTGATGTCTGGACGCTTACCATAGAAGCCGGTGTATAACAAGTAGAGGGGGGATCATAATAGCAAACTTGTCGACAACAGATTCAACAAGTTTGTGATTTCGTAAAGAGACCATAGAATAATAAACATATAGAACCCTATCAGTGATGTCAAACACAACCAACAACCAATGATATTTCTCCACAATGTTTATGGGCATAATCACAAAATCAACTTTGTCCCATACAACATTTGCAAGTAATCGGTAACCCAATATGTATTTTGCTACGACGTCCTGGGGTTTGACAACAACAAGCTTCTTATCGGCAGGAGAATTAATGTACCTCTCATAAATTTGTTCAATTCTAGTCTTGAACATACAGTCAGTGGTTGTAAACCGTCTTTTATTTTCAGGACCATACTTTCCTCTCGTCCTCAAATAGTATAAACTAATATCAATGTGCTACAAAAACAATTTCATTATTTGCCAATGCTTCATACAATTTAACTACAATTTTCAAACAAAAAATCTACATATTTCTAAAATAACAGAATACTACAGCTAATCATTAAATTCTGCCAGGGTATGTGTGTATTGTGTTGTTGAGTACTTGCCCGGAATGTGACAAAAGTATAAAACCAGTCCCTTTTATCAACTTTCTCCACTTCAAGATCAAACCACCGGTTGAGCTGGTTATCTTTTAAAGTATAAGGCGCCTTCCTCCTATTTAAAGACATAGCAAGTACAATTATTATGTAGTTTCAGTTTGAAATTCATAAATTGTATGCACTCGATAATATGAAAAAATTGTATAATATAACATCTTTGAAACCTTATAGGTACCTAAATATAACCATTTATTGAATTCTTCCAACAAGTGAGGATCAACATCGTCGCCAATAACCCCAATAAATGGATGCTTGATGTTGAAAATTGTAGGAGGTCCAACAGAAATGCTTCCTCCAGAACTGAAATAAGAGAGAAAGGGGGATCTAGCATGCTTTCCAGGAACTCTTGTTCTTCCCTGATGCATAGGGGTTGTTTCATCTTCATTTACCTCTCCAAACTTAAAAATATATGAGAAGTTCTCTGGAAGCTCAAAATCATCCAGTGTTACTGTCCTTTTTCCAGACCTGAAGTCATTGTCCGAATCACCTACATTGATATAGTCGGCTGGTTCACCTACAATATTTAAAACAAAATAACAACGTTGTATGTTGGTTGCAATCGTTCTTTTGGGAAAATAAAACTTATATAAAAGTTATTGTTTTTTTCCTACAATTATATTGTAACATATAATACCAGTGAAATCTTCATTGCAATCATCCACTTGTTGCATATCATTTGCTTGTTAAATGGGAGATTGCAAAGGAATAGTCTCATTCCCCTCATTTAAATGCTCTCCTTGTATGCCAAGTTTTTCATCCTGTTTTGGAGAGTCCACATGCATTATTTTCTTCTCTGTAACTACAAAATATGTACAACTTAATAAAATTATAGATCATTTGTAATAAAACATAAACGACTGTAATGACCCGGTCGTTCGTTTTGAGTATTACAACCTTATTTCTCCATTTACTTCTCAAATTGTACTTTACAGTTGTCGTGTGAATTACCGAGGAAATTGGTTCGGGTCCAGTGAGGTTTTGGAAGGAATTGGAACACTTAGTTTCAAGGTTTAAAGCTTAAGTTAAAATAGTGACCGGATGTGGACTTATGTGTAAACGACCTCGAATTCAAATTTTGATGATTCCAATAGCTCCGTATGGTTATTTTGGACTTAGGAGCGTGTCTGGAAAATTATTTAGAGGTCCGTAGTAGAATTTGGCTTGAATTGTCGAAATTTGAATTTTTGGAAAGTTTGACCGGGGGTTTGACTTTTTGATATCGGGGTTGGAATCCGATTCCGGAAATTTTAATAGATCTGTAATGTGAAATGTGACTTGTGTGCAAAATTTTAGGTCAATTGGACGTGATTTGATAGGTTTCGGTGTCGTTTATAGAATTTGGAAATTTGGAAATTTATTAGGCTTGAATCCATGTGTAGTTCGTATTTTTGAGGTTGTTAGGTATGATTTGAGGCCTTGAATAGGTCTGTGTTATGTTATGGAACATGTTGGTATGATCGGACGGGGACCCTAGGGCCTCGGGTAAGTTTCAGATGGTTAACGGATTGCTTTTTAAATTTGGAAGACTGCTGGAACTGAAGCCTTCTGGTGTAATCGCACCTGCGGAAAAGTAGTCGCAGGTGCAAGCTCGCAAGTGCGAGTATGGTTGTGCTGAAGCGAGATGCGCAGGTGCGGAATGTGCTTCACAAGTGCGGAATCGCACCTGAGCGAGAAGGAGCGCAGATGCAGGTAGAGGGCTGTGAGGCATTAGTCGCAGGTGCGAGGGAAAATTCCGCATCTACGTGAGCGCAGATGCGGATGGATGCACGCAGAAGCGGAAACTGGGAAGGCGAGTGGAGTCTACAAATGCGACATTTCTCTCGCACAAGCGGATGCGCAGGTGCGCAAATCTTGTCCATATATGCGAAAATCGCTGGGGCAGAACCATAAATTCAAGGGTTCGACATTTTCACCTATTTTTCGGATTTGGGAGCTCGGGTTGGGCGATTTTGGAGAGGAAATTTTCATCACAACTTGGGATAAGTGTTCTTAACTCCCTTGTGATTATATTTCATGAATTAATCTTCATTTTTGGTGTAAGATTATTGAATCTTCAAGAGAAATAGAAGAAAAGTTCTATAATGTCACAAAATGAATTTTTCAAGTTTGAATACCGATTTGGAGTCAGATTTGAGTGAAATTAGTATGGTTGAACTTGTAATTGCATGGGTTGTTGTATTTTGTGAGTTTCATCGGATTTTAAGATGTGGGCCCCACAAGTGATTTTTGGGGCTTAATTTCGGATTTTATGGAAAATATTAGCATTTTGATATGGAATTAATTCTTATAAATTGTGTGGACTGAGTCAAATTATTGTGACTAGATGCGAGCCGTTTGGAAATTGATACGCGCAGAATGGAATTTCTGGAGCATTGCTTAGCTTGCTCGACATTGGATTTGGCTTGTTCAAGGTAAGTAACTCTTCTAATCTTGGAGTTGAGGGTATGAACCCTGAATATATTTATTTTGTGAATTGTTGGGAACTAACGCACATGCTAGGTGACGGGCGTGCGGGCTTGCACTATAGAAATTGTGACATAATTGTTTATGTGGAATTTTATAGTTAAATAATCTTGACATTTTCCATGCGGTTTTATGTGTTAAAGAAACTGAGCTGAAAAACATATTAAAAACCATGTTGAGGCTATGTGCCAGTATTATTGGTACCCACAGAGGTCACATTGCTGTGAATTATTGTGTTAAATTGAAAATTCATACTCAGTCGTATTCATTTCATTGCATATCATATCTCAGTCTCTGTTGTTATTTATTGATACATCATATCATCATTTTTGGGCTATTTTTCATGAGATTGCGAGCCCGAGAGACTGGAGAGATTGATGACTGAGTGAGGCCGAGGGCCTGATTGTGAGGATGAGTGTGGATCGGGACTGCCCGCCTGTAGCATACTTTATTATTATAGCACGTGAGTTGTCCGTGCAGATTATAGTGCTTAGGCTGAAGGAGCCCCTCCGGTGTCTATACACACCCCCAGTGAGCGCAGGTACCTACTTAGTGTGAGTGCCGAGTTCCTAGTGCTGAGTGACTGGGAGGCATGAGTGATTGTGAGGTATGCCCGAGTGGCAAGAGTGATTGTGAGGTATGCCCGAGTGGCATGAGTGACTGTGAGGTTTGCCCGAGGGGCTGTATATGAGTGATGTTCTTCCCGAGGGGTTGTTTATGATTTTATCACTGAGTTGAATCGCATTGGCATGCACACATGACATACATGCATAGAGATGTATTTTTCTCATATTGTACAACATCACATCATTCATGATTTCTCACACATTATTGACAGATGGGCATAGAGATGCATTTGTTTTACAGGGTTATCCGGAAGGAAAATAAAATATCTTATTTATTATTGAAAAGATTTTGGGAGAAATTTATTGTTTTCAACTATTCATATTTTTGGCAACTTCGGCAAACGATTTGGGTTTTCACTGATGTATTTGAAAGGAAGAACTATTATTTTTGAAATCATGATTTGGCTGAGCATTGTATCTCTGAGTTACTTCTGTTATTATTTGCTTCATACTATTATGGCCAGTTTGGAGGACTTGAGGCCAGGCTTAGACCGCAGCTTAGGCTCGGTAGCTTCAGTTGTTACCCGTACATTTAGACTCAAATGTCCGGTAATATCCCTATGAGTGGAAGTTGTGGCTCGATGAGTGGTGGAATGGCTTTGTGATGAGTATGATGTAAATGCGGGATGTGTTAAGACGATTTGAATATGACGAGAAGTGTCTCTTTGAAATGTAAAGGAAAGGCCATTGGGTGCTTAATTTTTGAATTGATGTGGCGTACAGTCTCCAGTATGAAAGTTTCGAAGGATCCTTCACATCGTTAAATTTTGGGGTAAATCTAAATTCTCACGTCTGGTTAATGAGTTTGGACTCAGATAAACTAAGTGATTGCATAGTAATTGTGAATGCGAAAGGGTATAACAAGATACCAGATTGAGGCTAAGCAGGTAGATTATCCCCTGCGGAGTAATCTACGTAAGAGTATTCCTTATGATCTTAGCGGATGATTGAGGTATTTTTATGGTTGGCATTGTATGAACTTGGGAAGAAGTTTCGTTGGACTGACTGTGGAATTATGGTAGTAAGAGAGTATTGGTATTGTAAGTTATGGAATATTTTAATCTATGGTTTTGAGTCAAGTGGGGGAGTCTGCTATTGACAATTTGATTTCATAGTTAGGTGTTAAATTTTAATTTTGGTCTGAGGCATACTTGTGGGTTAACTATGACTTGCAAAGGTTGAGATCGAGGATGACTCGAATAAGGAAATTCTTGGTTAAGGATTATATTGCACGTATGAGTAAATGCAATTCGCTGGTTGAGTGAGTTGTTATTGGTGAATGATGTAGTGAGCACGGAGTATGAATTTGATATGTGGTGTTAATGTAGAGTTACTTCTTTGAGTGTTGTGGTGCTAATGGGGCACGCGTCTTTTGGCCCATTTGGGCGGTGCAATTAGATTTGAGCAAAGTGGGTGACACCCGAGAAAGATTCCAGTGGGTTGGAGAATTATATATAGCAATTGAGAATGTTTCCGGACTTGTGTATGGATAAAATTCGAGATTTACGTTTGATGGTGCCTGGACTTGCGGAAATTCTATATGACTATTGATTCTATATTTTTGTATAAGGAAGGTAAGAAGAACAATTGCAAATTAACATAAGGTATTCTCAGAGTGAGTGTTATAGTTGTGGTATTTTTGAAGGTGCTTAAGAAGAATACAATTGCTTATGGGCCGTAGGGTGTTGTGGTTCTATGCTAAGGTTTGTAGGGTGAGTTATGGTTAAAGATCGTGGCATTTTAGCAAGAAGTAGTATCAATCTTAAGACAAATTCGGAAGGGACTCGGAGAAATAGGACAATTGGGTAGTAGGTTGGATCAGTATGGTAATGGATATGATCGGTTCTTTGGGTGCTTACGATGTGGGGCTTTTCTACAGGTGCTTTGTGACAATACACCTGGACTTGGCGACCTGCGTGGCTTGGTTGAGTTAGAGGAATTTAGTTTTAAGGGCTTGATTATGTGCAAATGGATTCCAAAGTATTCTTGATGGTTTCTACCGGTGTGGAGAACCTGTTATGAATTGTGATTTCCTCCTGGAAAGAAGCAAGAGAAAGTTTTCTAACTAAAATGGTATGTAAATTATTGGTGACTCAAAGTTGATAATAAGATTCTTGTGCCTTTCATATGATGGCAAGATAGATGTTATGTGTTGTACGAAAGCTAGATTTTTATGTACAAGGTGGAAGTATAGTCTTGAATAGAAGATAACGAATGTTGGACAACATGGACAGTTCCAAATAACTAGATGAATACTATTACTACTTGGTGTTGTATGAGAAAGGGGCGAACTTTAGAAGGCGCATTGTATTTTGACTTACGGATGCATAAATTAGTATTGTGGTACTCACATGGTTGATAAACTGTTGATATTCAAATTTTGTCAAGTGGCACGGAAGAACTTTTAAAGTATTTCTCGTGGGATGATCGTGTATAAGAGAGGTGTTAGGCATTCGGGCAGTGGAGATGTAATCAAATATGGTGAATTGCATGTTCTATGGATTTGGAGATTGGGAGTTCCCAATAGCAGATTGTTTCATGGTTATGGACTGTGAAGTTGTGGCCGGAACTAGCCAGCTGATAAACTGTGCTATGATTCAATCATTATAGATTTTCGGAGGGACTTTTTATCTATTTGTGGGTAACCCGAGTTGATTTGGGGGTCCATAGGTTAGCCCAATTAAGATGTGTATTCTACACCGAGCCGGAATGGTTGGCTCCATACTGCTATTATTGAGGGATGTGTCATTAAGTTGATGTTGAACTTATTCGTGTTCTCAAATGGACTGTGAGTTACTCCTTTATGCTATGAGGAGTTGTGATTCATTGGTTATGTGCACAGATGGTGCGGTTCTATTTGAGCTTTATAGTGAAATTTGAGTGTGATGAGTACTTGGGTATTGCATGATCGATAGCGTAATGGTTATGGCCTTTCAGATTTTGTGTGGTATTTTTGTCATTTACCTCTCCATCATTATTAATTTGGAGCATGGTGGCTCGGAGTATATAACATGAACCTCGTGTTAGAATCGAGTAATGGTTCTACGGTATATGATGAATTTTCAGCGTTTTGTTGTGGAGGTACTTGTTAATCTGGAGGGGTAGTTCTCTCATTTAAGTCATTTTCCATGACTGGGTACATTTGAATTGTTGCGTATTGGTGCACAGATGGCATGAGTTATGGCTCTGAGTTATATTGGTGAGGCATGTCTATGGAACAATTGTGTTTAGTAATATAAGGTCATTGGCCCTAGAATAGGTACTATCAAGTATGCTTTCGGTATATTCAAGAGTATAATATTGAAAGTCGGCTCAAAAAGGGATTATGGTTCTGGTTGGGACGAGAGGGCTCCGTGACTTGTTGATCTGGTAAGTGGTCATGAAATTTTGCGTGTTTCTTTTATTATCAACAGTGTACGAAGGTTTTGGGATGAGGTTTGATTCGATATGGGTTTAATACTAGTATGCAGTTGGCTTTGGGGTAGTCACTGTGATCAGGAATGGTGCTACGAGCATTCGAGTTGTGTAATATGTTGGTTGATTATATCCTTGGTTATAGTTATAGCTCGATGCAACTTGTTCGGACTTATACGGTGTGTATATGTAAGATTTGTATCTTGAAAGAAATTTTAAAGATTGGAAATTAAACTCTAAGGTTTATGGGCTAAGGTTAAATTAATGATTTTTAGTTGCATTGTGTAGTCAAACCTGTGTGGGATAGGGTGACGTGGGTTCACCCCCGGGTACGTGTGTGGTATGATAGAACAGTGATTTGATGGCTTGGAAGCAAGTCTTGGCAGGTTCGAGGACGAACGTATGTTTAAGTGGGGGAGAATATAACGACCAGGTCGGTCGTTTTGAGTATTACAACCCTGTTTCCCTATTTACTTCTCAAATTATACTTTACAGTTGTCGTGTGAATTGTCGGGATAATTGGTTCGGTCCAGTGAGGTTTTGGATGGAATTGGAATAGTTAGTTCCAAGGTTTAAAGCTTAAGTTAAAATAGTGACCGGATGCGGACTTATGTGTAAACGACCTCGGATTCGAATTTTGATGATTCCAATAGCTCCGTATGGTGATTTTCGACTTAGGAGCATGTCCGGAAAGTTATTTGGAGGTCCGTAGTGGAATTTGGCTTGAATTGTCGAAAGTTGAATTTTTGGGAAGTTTGATCGGGGTTTGACTTTTTGATATCAGGGTCGGAATCCGATTCCAGAAATTTGAATAGGTCTGTAATGTAAAATGTAACTTGTGTGCAAAATTTGAGGCCAATCGGACGTGATTTGATAGGTTTCGGCGTCGTTTCTAGAATTTGGAAATTTAGAAATTTATTAGGCTCGAATCCGTGTGTATTTCATATTTTTGAGGTTGTTAGGTATGATTTGAGGGCTCTAGTAGGTCCGTGTTATGTTATAGAACTTGTTGGTATGTTCGGACGGGGAACCGAGGGCCTCGGGTGAGTTTCGGATGGTTAACGGATTGATTTTTGAATTTGGAAGACTGCTAGAACTGAAGCCTTCTGGTGTAATCGCACCTGCGGAAAAGTAGTCGCATGTGCGAGCTCGCAAGTGCGAGCAGGGGTGCGCTGAAGCAAGATGCGCAGGTGCGGAATCGCACCGGCGCAAGAAGGAGCACAAATGCGGGTAGAGGGCTGTGAGGCATTGGTCGCAAGTGCGAGGGAAAATTCCGCACCTGCGTGAGCGCAGATGCGGACGAATGCGCGCAGAAGCGGAAACTGGGCAGGCAAGTGGTGACCGCAAATGCGACTTTTTGCTCGTACAAGCGGATGCGCAGGTGCGCAAATCTTGTCCGCAGATGCGAAAATTGCTGGGGCAGAACCTTAAATACAAAGGGTCGACATTTTCACTCATTTTTCGGATTTTCGAGCTCGGATTGGGAGACTTTGGAGAGGAAATTTTCCACACAACTTGGGGTAAGTGTTCTTAACTCCCTTTTGATTATATTCCATGAATTAATCTTCATTTTTGGTGTAAGATTATTGAATCTTCAAGAAAAATAGAAGAAAATTTATATAATGTCACAAAATGATTTTTTCAAGTTTAAATACCGATTTGGAGTTAGATTTGAGTGAAATTAGTATGGTTGAACTTGTAATTGCATGGGTTATCGTATTTTGTGAGTTTTGTCGGATATCGAGACGTGGGCCCCACGGGTATTTTTGGGGCGTAATTTCGGATTTTATGGAAAATATTAGCATTTTGATATGGAATTAATTCTTATAAATTGTGTGGACTGAGTCAAATTATTGTGACTAGATTCGAGCTGTTTGGAAGTTGATATACGCATAATGGAATTTCTAGAGCATAGCTTAGCTTGCTCGGCATTGGATTTGGCTTGTTCAAGGTAAGTAACTCTTCTAATATTAGAGTTGAGGGTATGAACCCTGAATATATGTATTTTGTGAATTGTTGGGAGCTAACACACATGCTAGGTGACGGGCGTGTGGGCTTGCACTATAGAAATTGTGACATAATTGTTTATGTGGAATTTTATAGTTAAATAATCTTGACAGTTTCCATGCGGTTTTATGTGTTAAAGAAATTGAGCTGAAAAGCATATTAAAAATCATGTTGAGGCTATGTGCCAGCATTATTGGTACCCACAGAGGTCATATTGCTGTGAATTATTGTGTTAAATTGAAAATTCATACTCAGTCGTATTCATTTCATTGCATATCATATCTCAGTCTCTGTTGTTATTTATTGATACATCATATCTTCATTTTTGGGCTATTTTTCATGATATTGTGAGCCCCAGAGACTGGAGAGATTGATGACTGAGTGAGGCCGAGGGCCTAATTGTGAGGATGAGTGTGGATCGGGGTTGCCCGCCTGCAACATACTTTATTATTATAGCACGTGAGTTGTTCATGTAGATTACAGTGCTTGGGCTGAAGGAGCCCCTCCGGTGTCTGCACACACCCCCAGTGAGCGTAGGTACCTACTAAGTGCGAGTGCCGAGTGCTGAATGATTGGAAGGCATGAGTGATTGTGAGGTATGCCCGAGTGGCAAGAGCGATTGTGAGGTATGCCCGAGTGGGATGACTGACTGTGAGGTTTGCCCGAGGGGATGTATATGAGTGATATCTGCCCTAAGGGTTGTTTATGATTTTATCACTGAGTTGCATCGCATTGGCATGCACACATGACATACATGCATAGAGATGTATTTTTCTCATGTTGTACAACATCACATCATTCATGATTTCTCACACATTTTTGACAGATGGGCATAGTGATGCAATTGTTTTACACGGGTTATCCGGAAGGAAAATGAAACATCTTATTTATTATTGAAAACATTTTGGGATAAATTTATTGTTTTCAACTATTCATATTTTTGGCAACTTCGGCAAACGATTTGAGTTTTCACTGATGTATTTAAAAGGAAGAACTATTATTTTTGAAATAATGATTTGGCTAAGCATTTTATCTCTGAGTTACTTCTGGTATTATTTGTTTCATGTTGTTATGGACTGTTGTGGACTATTGGTTGTGAACCCGACCTTGGTGGAAGCTCGTTACTACTTTCAACCTACGACTAGGTTTGTTACTTACTCAGTACATGGGGTCGGTTATACTGATACTACACTTCTACACATTGCGTGCAGATGTTGGCTGATGTTGTTGTTGTGCTCGATAGTTGCGAGATTTGAAGATGAACCTGCGTTCCTGTTGTAGCTGCCTCTTGTTCAGGGTAACCTTAGATTTATAAAAGCTCTGTTTAAGTATTATTCAAACAGAATATGTATTTATTTCATTTTCGCTTTGTATACTCTATTCTTAGAAGCTCATGATTTGTACTACTAGTTCTTGGGAAATGTATAAGATTAAGATCTTTATTCACTTAAATTGCTTTAATAATTATTATTGTAATTGGATAATTGAAAGTTGGCTTACCTAGCGGGTTGGGTTTGGTACCATCACGACTAGTTGGATTTTGGGTCGTGACAAGGTGGTATCATAGCTCTAGGTTCATGTGTTCTACAAGTCATGAGCAAGTGTCTAGTAGAGTCTTACGGATCGGTATGATGACGTCCATACTTATCTTCGAGAGGCTACAGGGCATTTAGGATATATACTTCCTATCTTTCTTTCCTTATCGTGCGAGATTGATTAAGCTTGAGACATAACTTTTTGAACTCCTTCCACACATTCGTATGTGCACATGAGCGCTCGGTATCAATTGTGCATCACCGGCTTGTGATTTTATGAACGAGGTTCAAGATGTGTATTCTGTATTTTATGGATGGACCAGTCTGGAGGACTTGAGGCCAGAATTAGACCGCAGCTTAAGCTCGGTAGCTTTAGTTGTTTCATGTACATTTAGACTTATATGTCCGGTAATATACCTATGAGTGGAAGTTGTGGCTCGATGAGCGGTAGAATGGCTTTGTGATGAGTATGATGTAAATGCGGGATGTGTTAAGACGATTTGAATATGACGAGAAGTGTTTCCTTGAAATGTAAAGGAAAGGCCATTAGGTGCTTGATTTTCGAATTTATGTGGCGTACAGTCTCTAGTATGAAAGTTTTGAAGGATCCTTCACATTGTTAAATTTTGGGGTAAAACAAAATTCTCACGTCTGGTTAATGAGTTTGGACTCAGATAGACTAAGTGATTTCATAGTAATTATGAATGCAAAAGGGTATAACAAGATACCAGATTGAGGCTAAGCAGGTGGATTATCCCCTGCAGAGTAATCTATGTAAGAGTATTCCTTATGATGTGAGTAAAGAGTTTCTTTTCTCCCGACGGGGTGTATGTGTGGAGATTTGAATCTGAATCTGGCTGAGAAATTTGACTTGTGTGTTAAGAGAATGAATACGAGCTTAGCGGATAATTGAGGTATTTTTATGGTTGGCGTTGTATGAACTTAGGCAGAAGTTTCATTGGACTGACTGTGGAATTATGGTAGTAAGAGAGTATTGGTATTGTGAGTTATGGAATGTTTTAATCTATGGCTTTGAGTCAAGTAGGGGAGTCTGCTATTGACAATTTGATTTCATGGTTAGGTGTTAAATTTTAATTTTGGTCTGAGGCATACTTGTGGGTTAGCTATGACTTGCAAAAGTTGAGATCTAGGATGACTCGAATAAGGAAATTCCTGGTTAAGGATTATATTGCACGTATGAGTAAATGCAATTCACGGGATGAGTGAGTTATTATTGGTGAATGATGTAGTGCGCACGGAGTATGAATTTGATATGTGGTGTTCATGTAGAGTTACTTCTTTAAGTGTTGTGGTGCTAATGGGGCACGTGTCTTTTGGCCCATTTGGGCGGTGCAATTAGATTTGAGCAAAGTGGGTGACTCCCGAGAAACATTCCAGTGGGTTTGAGAATTATATATAGCAATTGAGAATGTTTCCGGACTTGTGTATAGATAAAATCAGAGATTTACGTTTGATGGTGCCTGGACTTGCGGAAATTCTATATGACTATTGATTCTATATTTTTGTATAAGGAAGGTAAGAAGAACAATTTCAAATTAACATAAGGTATTCTCAGAGTGAGTGTTATAGTTGTGGTATTTTTGAAGGTGCTTAAGAAGAATACAATTGCTTATGGGCCGTAGGGTGTTGTGATTCTATTCTATGGTTTGTAGGGTGAGTTATGGTTAAAGATCATGGTATTTTAGCAAGAAGAAGTATCAATCTGAAGATAAATTCGGAAGGGACTCGGAGAAAATAGGACAATTGGGTAGTAGGTTGGATCAGTATGGTAGTGGATATGATCGGTTCTTTGGGTGCTTATGATGTGGAGGTTTTCTACAGGCGCTTTGTGGCAATACAGCTGGACTTGGAGACCTGCGTGGCTTGGTCGAGTTAGAGGAATTTTGTTTTAAGGGCTTGATTATGTGCAAATGGATTCCAAAGTATTCTTGATGGTTTCTACCGGTGTGGAGAACCTGTTGTGAATTGTGATTTCCTCCTGGAAAGAAGCAAGAGAAAGTTTTCTAACTAAAATTGTATGTAAATTATTGGTGACTCAAAGTTGATAATAAGATTCTTGTGCTTTTCACATGATGGCAAGATAGATGTTATGTGTTGTACGAAAGCTAGATTTTCATATAAAAGGTAGCAGTATAGTCTTGAAGAGAAGGTAACGAATGTTGGACAACATGGACAGTTTCAAATAACTAGATGAATACTATTACTACTTGGTGTTGTATGAGAAAGGGGCGGACTTTAGAAGGCACATTGTATTTTGACTTACGGATGCATAAATTAGTATTACGGTACTCACATGGTTGATAGGCTAATGATATTCAAATTTCGTAAAGTGGCACGGAAGAACTTTTAAAGTATTTCTCGTGGGATGATCGTGTATAAGAGAGGTGTTAGGCATTCAGGCGGTGGAGATGGAATCAAATATGGTGATTCGCGTGTTCTATGGATTTAGAGATTGGGAGTTCCCAAGAGCAGATTGTTTCATAGTTATGGACTGTGAAGTTATGGCCGGAGCTAGCCAGATGATAAAATGTATTATGATTCAGTCATTATGGATTTTCGAAGGGATTTGTATCTATTTGTGGGTAAACCGAGTTGATTTGGGGGTCCATAGGTAGGCCCAATTAAGATGTGTATTCTACACCTAGCCGGAATGGTTGGCTCCATACAGCTATTATTGAGGGATGTGTCATTCGGTTGATGTTGAACTTATTTGTTTTCTCAAATGTTCTGTGAGTTACTCCTTTATGCTACGAGGAGTTGTTATTCATTGGTTATGTGCACAAATGGTGCGGTTCTATTTGAGCTTTATAGTGGAATTTGAGTGTGATGAGTACTTGGGTATTGCATGATCGATAGCGTAATGGTTATGTCCTTTCAGATTTTGTGTGGTATTTTTGTCATTTGCCTCTCCATCGTTATTAATTTGGAGCAGGGTGGATCGAAGTATATAATATGAACCTCGTGTTAGAATCGGGTGATGGTTCTACGGTATATGATGAATTTTCAGCGTTTTGTTGTGGAGGTACTTGTTAATATAGCGGGGTAGTTCTCTCATTTGAGTCATTTTCCATGACTGGGTACATTTGAATTGTTGCGTATTGGTGCACGGATGGCACTAGTTATGGCTCTGAGTTATATTGGTGAGGCATGTCTATGGAACAGTTGTGTTTATTAATATAAGGTTATTGGACCTAGAATGGGTACTATCAGGTTTGCTTTCGGTATATTCGGAAGTATAATATTGAAAGTCAGCTCAGAAAGCGATTATGGTTTTGGTTGGGGGGGGAGGGCTCCGTGACTTGTTGATCTGGTAAGTGGCTATGAAATTTCGCATGTTTCTTTTATTATCAACAGTGTACAAAGGTTTAGGGATGAGGTTTGGTTTGATATGGGTTTAGTACTAGTATGCGGTTCGTTTTGGAGTAGTCACTACGATCAGGAATGGTGCTACGAGCATTCGAGTTGTGTAATATGTTGGTTGATTATATCCTTGGTTATAGTTATAGCTCGATGCAACTTGTTCGGACTTATACGGTGTGTATATGTAAGATTTGTATCTTGAAAGAAATTTTAAAGGTTGGAAATTAAACACCAAGGTTTATAGGCTAAGGTTAAATTAATGATTTTCAGTTGTATTGTGTAGTCAAGCCTGTGTGGGATAGGGTGATGTGGGTTCACCCCCGGGTACGTGTGTGGTAAGATGGAACTGTGATTTGATGGCTTTGAAACAAGTCTTGGCAGGTTCGAGGACGAACGTATATTTAAGTGGGGGAGAATGTAATGACCCGACTGGTCGTTTTGAGTATTACAACCCCGTTTCCCCATTTACTTCTCAAATTATACTTTACAGTTGTCGTGTGAATTGCCGGGATCATTGGTTCGGGTCCAATGAGGTTTTGGAAGAAATCGAAACACTTAGTTCCAAGGTTTAAAGCTTAAGTAAAAATAGTGACAGGATGCGGACTTATGTGTAAACGACCTCGGATTCAAATTTTGATGATTCCAATAGCTCCGTATGGTGTTTTAGGACTTAGGAGAGTGTCCGGAAAGTTATTTGGAGGTCCGTAGTGGAATTTGGCTTGAATTGCCGAAAGTTGAATTTTTGGAAAGTTTGACCGGGGGTTTGACTTTTTGATATCGGATTCGGAATCCGATTCCGGAAATTTTAATAGGTCTGTAATGTGAAATGTGACTTGTGTGCAAACTTTGAAGTCAATCGGACGTGATTTGATAGGTTTCAGCGTCGTTTGTAGAATTTGGAAATTTGGAAATTTATTAGGCTTGAATCCGTGTGTAGTTTGTATTTTTGAGGTTGTTAGGTATGATTTGACTCCTCGAGTAGGTCCGTGTTATGTTATAGAACTTTTTGGTATGTTCGGACGGGGACCCGAGGGCCTCGGGTGAGTTGCGGATGGTTAACGGATTGATTTTTGAATTTGGAAGACTGCTGGAACTGAAGCCTTCTGGTGTAATCGCACCTGCGGAAAAGTAGTCGCAAGTACGAGCTCGCAAGTGCGAGCAGGGGTGCACTGAAGCGAGATGTGCAGGTGTGGAAGGTGCTTCGCAGTTGCGAAATCGCACTGGCGCGAGAAGGAGCGCAGATGCGGGCAGAGGGCTGTGAGGCATTGGTCGCATGTGCGAGGGAAAATTCCGCACCTGCATGAGCGCAGATGCGAACGGATGAGCGTAGAAGCAGAAATTGGGCAGGCAAGTGGAGTCCGCAAATGCGACGTTTTGCTCGCACAAGCGGATGCGCAGGTGCGCAAATCTTGTCCGCAGATGCGGAAATCGTTGGGGCAGAACCTTAAATTCAAAGGTTCGACATTTTCACCCATTTTTCGGATTTTGGAGCTCGGATTGGGAGATTTTGGAGAGGAAATTTTCCACACAACTTGGGGTAAGTGTTCTTAACTCTCTTGTGATTATATTCCATGAATTAATCTTCATTTGTGGTGTAAGATTATTGAATCTTCAAGAGAAATAGAAGGCAATTTCTATAATGTCACAAAATAAATTTTCAAGTTTAAATGCTGATTTGGAGTCGGGTTTGAGTGAAATTAGTATGGTTGAACTTGTAATTGCACGGGTTGTCGTATTTTGTGAGTTTCATCAGATTGCGAGACATGGGCCCCACGGGTGATTTTTGGGGCGTAATTTTGGATTTTATGGAAAATATTAGCATTTTGATATGGAATTAATTCTTATAAATTGTGTGGACTGAGTCAAATTATTGTGACTAGATTCGAGCCGTTTGGAAGTTGATACGCGCAGAATGGAATTTCTGGAGCTTTGCTTAGCTTGCTCGACATTGGATTTAGCTTGTTCAAGGTAAGTAACTCTTCTAATATTGGAGTTGAGGGTATGAACCCTGAATATATGTATTTTGTTAATTGTTGGAAGGTGACGGGCGTGTGGGCATGCACTATAGAAATTGTGACATAATTGTTTCTGTTGAATTTTATAGTTAAATAATCTTGATATTTTCCATGCGGTTTTATGTGTTAAAGAAATTGAGCTGAAAAGCATATTAAAAATCATGTTGAGGCTATGTGCCAATATTCCACAGAGGTCATATTACTGTGAATTATTGTGTTAAATTAAAAATTCATACTCAGTCGTATTCATTTCATTGCATATCATATCTCAGTCTCTGTTGTTATTTATTGATACATCATATCTTCATTTTTGGGCTATTGTTCATGACATTGTGAGCCCGAGAGACTGGAGAGATTGATGCTTGAGTGAGGCCGTGGGCCTAATTGTGAGGATGAGTGTGGATCGGGGCTGCCCGCATGCCACATATTTTATTATTATAGCACGTGAGTTGTTCATGTAGATTATAGCGCTTGGGCTGAAGGAGCACCTCTGGTGTCTGTACACACCCCCAGTGAGCACAGGTACCTACTGAGTGCGAGTGCCGAGTGCTGAGTGACTGGGAGGCATTAGTGATTGTGAGGTATGCCCGAGTGGCAAGAGTGATTGTGAGGTATGCCCGAGTGGCATGAGTGACTGTGAGGTTTGCCCAAGGGGTTGTATATGAGTGATGTTCTACCCGAGGGGCTGTTTATGATTTTATCACTGAGTTGCATCGCATTGGCATGCACACATGACATACATGCATAGAGATGTATTTTCCTCATGCTGTACAACATCACATCATTCATGATTTCTCACACATTTTTGACAGATGGGCATAGTGATGCATTTGTTTTACACGGGTTATACGGAAGGAAAATGAAACATCATATTTATTATTGAAAAGATTTTGGGAGAAATTTATTGTTTTCAACTATTCATATTTTTGGCAACTTCGGCATACGATTTGGGTTTTCACTGATGTATTTGAAAGGAAGAACTATTATTTTTGAAATCATGGATTTGGCTGAGCATTTTATCTCTGAGTTACTTCTGGTATTATTTGCTTCATGTTGTTATGGACTGTTGTGGACTATTGGTTGTGAACCCGACCTTGGTGGAAGCTCGTCACTACTTTCAACCTACGGCTAGGTTTGTTACTTACTCAGTACATGGGGTTGGTTGTACTGATACTACACTTCTGCACATTGCATGCAGATGTTGGCTATTGTTGGTGGTGTGCTCGATGGTTGCAGGATTTGAAGATGAACCTGCGTTCATGTTGTAGCTGCCTCTTGTTCAGGGTAGCTTTAGATTTATAAAAGCTCTGTTTAAGTATTATTCAAACAGACTATGTATTTATTTCATTTCCGCTTTGTATACTCTATTCTTAGAAGCTCATGATTTGTACTACCAGTTCTTGGGGATTGTATAAGATTAAGATCTTTATTCACTTAAATTGCTTTAATAATTATTATTGGAATTGGATAATTGAAAGTTGGCTTACCTAGTGGGTTAGGTTAGGTGCCATCACGACTAGTTGAATTTTGGATCGTGACAACGACACTGTAGATAAATTATAGTTTAATTGTAGTTAATTTATTTTGGAGAGTCTACGTGCATTGTTTCCTTCTCTGTAACTACAAAATGTGTTCAACTTAATAAAATTATAGATCATTTGTAATAAACAGAAACTACACTGTAGATAAATTGTAGTTTAATTGTAGCTATTGTGTTTAAATATTGTCCTGTAGCTCTGGTATAATATATATTGTGCAATATCTGGATAAAATATACTAACTCATACCTAGAGTTTCTTCCTCCAATGCCCCTTAAAATTGGGAAAATAAGTCAACACCCATAGGAACATTCTCCTCATTTTGAATGTCAGACATGTGCCTTGTATCTAAGAGAACAATTGGAAATATAATGTAGGTTATTTGTTGGTAATTTAGGCTATATGTAGATATATTGTAGATATAATATAAATATAATGTAGATTAGTTGTCATCAAATAGTGTTATAATTGTTAAAAAAAAACCTATTTTATTGCTGCTAGCCAACACTGGTTTAGCACTACTGCCCGAATTCTGTTGTTTGTTATTTTCTTTATATTGATCATCATTTTTTGTAGAACTACTAGTAAAGTGCATTGAAAATTTGTTAGGGTATGTACTTTATGAATACTATTATAAACATAAACGTGGTAAAAAAATTATTGTCCAAAATGAATATATTTCGAATGAAACCTTAGCATCAATTGCCTGTAACATAGACTTGATGGATATCATTGAGTAGCAATCGAATGTTACCTATTTCTTGAAAAACCTAAAGAACAAAAACAATATTATAATGTATCTGACAATTAGAGGCTTATATATATAAAGAAGACTAAAAATCAAGAATTAGGTATACCTCTTTCTTGAAGGTTCCAAGGTCTGAACCGGCCTACGTATTAAAATAGAATGAGTTAAAGGAATAATTTGCATAACATAAATTAAAGAAACCAGCTAGGATTATCTTAATAGGTTACCTTATCAACATCTTTTCTTAATTTTTTTAATTGTTTCACAATATCTTTCTTGTCAACTATTCTCATTGCCTGCTTATGTCCGGATGGAGATGGAGATAGAGATAGAGCATCTGTCTGATGCTCGGCCTTTGTTTCAGCTTCTTCAAGGATGTATTCAACTTTGTCAGGCAAATTCATTCTTGAAAGCTCTTCTGGGGCTTCAAGCATGTTGGTGAACTAAGTGAAAAACAATTGTGAGGGACCTAGTCATAATATGTATAAAATGTGTACATAATTTGTATTAAATTATCTGTACATAAGTGAAAAATATTTACCTTGATCCATGATGGTTTGATCATTCTATCGTTCAATGTAGATATCCATATCTTGTCCTTACTAGCTGTCTAGTTAAGTATGCGGGGGATCGAATTACCAACCCTTGTAGCTATATCAGTGTTGACTGTAGAGCAACACTCATACAACCATATTTGTATAGCGAGTGCAAAACCTCAAATGAGATAAAAATGCACAGAAGGGTTGAGCTTGTGCCTAACGGACTGAAGCAATTGTGTATAAGCTTCGATACCCCATGTGAAATTCACATACTGCCCCGAGTCCACCAAATAGAACCTAAAATGGTCTATCAAACCATTATCTTTCTCCGAAGGACAGAGGAAAAATTCTATCAGATAGAGAATACACAGCTTGACTGCATCCTCATCATTCACCCAACTACGGGTGATTACAATTTATTTCAAGTATGACTTCTCAACTTTTTCTTTGTTCGAAAAATAGCTCCTCATTATTTTACTTCATACTTAGTAGTGTAACCAAAGTCTGTTACTTCTGTAAAACATCTAAGGCCGGTGATAAGGGCAAACTCCCTCAACCCAAAGTTCAGTCTCTCACCCTTTATCTCTGCTGTAAAAAAATTAGAGCCGGATGCATTCAATTCATACTTCATGAGAAGGTGAATTGCCTGATTTTGGATACATATTTTGGGCAGGGAAAGAAAATTCCCAAAACATATCTTCTTTAACAATTTTAACCCATTTTCAGACAATAACACATTGATTTGGCCAGGAACAATAGGGTCGGATAATGTCTGGAACCTAGTAATATCATAATCAACATCTAGTGGTGCAAAATATATTCAATTCTACACCAAATGAAACAGTAAGTTAATAAAATTTGTTTGAAGACAAAAAAATAAAATAAATACAATTCTACTACAATTTAGCTATAATCAGAAAGACATAAATACCTTACATACAAGTAAGTTATAAAATTAGTAAACATATATAACAACTAACTACATTAAAGCTACAAATTATGTTTAGAGCAAGAAATTAGAAAGTAACAACAAGACATAACATATACAATTTGTTAACAGCAAATGAAGCTAACATCTATAAATAGAGCAACTAATAACCAATAAAACCAACTAAATCAAGTAGTATATCCCCTAACAACATGATTTCGAATAATAGGCTATAAATGTTTGATTCTGCACCAAAAGAAATAGTAAGTTAATAAAACTTGTTTGAAGACAAAAAAATAAAATAAATACAATTCTACTACAATTTAGCTATAATCAGAAAGACATAAATACCTTACATACAAGTAAGTTATAAAATTAGTAAACATATATAACAACTAACTACATTAAAGCTACAAATTATGTTTAGAGCAAGAAATTAGAAAGTAACAACAAGACATAACATATACAATTTGTTAACAGCAAATGAAGCTAACATCTATAAATAGAGCAACTAATAACCAATAAAACCAACTAAATCAAGTAGTATATCCCCTAACAACATGATTTCGAATAATAGGCTATAAATGTTTGATTCTGCACCAAAAGAAATAGTAAGTTAATAAAACTTGTTTGAAGACAAAAAAATAAAATAAATATAATTCTACTACAATTTAGCTACAGTCAGAAAGACATTAATACATTGAATATAAGTAAGTTACAAAATTATTAAACATATATAAAAACTGACTACATTGAAGCTTAAAATGCACAGATACAATTATGTTTAGAGCAAGAAATTAGAAAGTAACAACTACACATAACATATACAATTTGTTTACAAAAAATGAAACTAATATGACGACCCGGCCAGTCGTTTTAAGAGTTATAGCCCCGATCCCCTATTAATTATTTCCCCCGTACCTATTTCTGCTATTGTGACTTGCCGGAAGATTTTGCTTTGGTTTTTGGAGTGTTTTGGGATACTTAATCCCTAAACGGAGGTTTAAGCCTTAGGTTTTGGACCATAGTCAGAACTGTGTTAAGATGACTCTGGAATGGAGTTCTGTCGGTTCTGTTAGCTCCGTTAGGTGATTTTGGACTTAGGGGTATGTCCAGATTGTGTTTTGGAGGTCTGTAACTCATTTAGGCTTGCAATGGCAAAAGTCAAAGTTTTGGAGATTTTGACCGGTAGTGGAATTTTTGATATCGGGGTCGAATTCCGATTCCGGAAGTTAGAATAGGGCCATAGGGTTGAATAAAACTTGTGTGCAAAATTTGGGATCCATCAGACGTGTTTTGATTGGTTTCGGCATCGGTTGTCGAATTTGAAAGTTTCAAGTTCTTTAAGTTCGAATCGGAGAATAATTTGTGATTTTAGCATTGATTTACGTGGTTTGATGGCTCGACTAAGTTCATATCATATTTTAGGATTGGTTGGTATATTTGGTTGGGGTCCCGGGGGCCTCGGGTGTGTTTCGGATGCTTAACAGAAGAAATATTGGACTTAGAAAATTGCTGAAGCTTTCAGGCATCTGGTGTTTTCGCACCTGCGGTGGGGAGACCGCAGGTGCGGTGCCGCACGTGCAGATGATTAAGCGTAGAAACAGATTTGGAGGGAGTGGTCAGGGGCCGTAGGTGCGAGGTGAGTTTCGCATCTGTGATGCCCGCAGATACGCTGAGAGATCGCAGGAGGGGTGAAGGATCGCAGAAGCGGACATAGGTTCGCAGGTGTGCACATGAAGGTGCGACCTTCCGACCGCAGAAGTGGACAATGAGTTTTAAGTGAAATCCTCACCTGCGATGGAAACTTCGCAGGTGTGGAATCGCAGATGCGGTTGAAGGCTCGCAGAAACGAGATCTCTGGCAGAAAAAGGGCTAAGTGCGGGGGTTTGATTTCATTCTTCATTTTTGGACTTGAGAGCTCGGCATTTGGCGACTTTTCGAGGGATTTCAGAGGAATATTTGGGGTAATGATTTCTAACTCGTTTTTGGTTGTATTCCATTAATCTATAGTTAGTTTCTCCATTTAATTTCGGATTTGGTGTTGAAAATTTGGGAAACAGTTGAGAAACGTTCTTAGGTCGAATTTTGGGATTTTGATCGAGATTTTGGTATCAGATTTGAGTAATTGTGGTATGAGTGTACTCGTGAGTGAATGGGTATTCATATTTTGTGACTTTTATCCGATTCCGAGACGTGGCCCTCGGGAGGCTTTTAGGGTAATTTTTCAATTTCTTGCTTTAGCTTTGATTTCATTAGCTAGATTAGTTCCTTGTAGTTATATTTATGTTATGTAATTGATTTTGGCTTAGATTTGGGCCATTCAGAGTCGTATACTCGTGGAAAAGGCATGGTCACCAATTGATTGAACTTGGTTCGAGGTAAGTGGCTTGCCTAGCCTTGTGTGGGGAAAATCCCCTTAGGATTTGGTATTTTCGTGATATGTGAGCACCATGTACGTGAGGTAATGAGTACGTACACGGGCTATTTGTTGAAAAAAACCCGATTTATTTTACTGAGTAGTAACATATTTTTCCTTTAATTTGAGTTATACCGTTTAAATGAGTATTAATCTGTTTTCAATCTTAATTGAGATATTCCAACATGCGTAGTTATCCTGATTATCCTGATATCGCATGTCTGTGTGCTTTAACTGCTTATTAGAACTTTATGAAGCATGCCTAGTTGATTTTCCTATTTTTTCTTGTTCTTTATCATTCTTAACTATAGAATTCTTGCTGTTAACTATGGTATTTATCGGTTGAGCTGTGTGTTTACTTTTGAGATTACGAGGCGGTTCCTTAGGAGTTCTCCCTGCATATTTACTTTTGAGACTACGAGACGGTTCCTCGGGCGTTCTCCCTGCATATTTACTTTTGAGACTACGAGGCAGTTCCACGGGAGTTCTCACTGCATATTTACTTTTGAGACTACGAGACGGTTCCTCGGGAGTTCTCCCTGTATATTTACTTTTGAGACTACGAGGCAATACCTCGGGAGTTCTCCCTATATATTTATTTTGGGACTACGAGACGGTATCTCGGGAGTTCCCCTGCTGTTTATCCCTGTGTGTTGCATTGTTATATCGCTGTGTTTTCTTTTTATTAAATTCCAGTCTCTTATTATACTGTTATATTTTTCTACTTTATTTATTATATACCAGTGGGCCTGACCTGACCTTGTCACTACTCTACCGAGGTTAGGCTTGGCACTTACTGGGTACCTTTGTGGTGTACTCATGCTACTCTTCTGCACATGTTTTTGTGTGCATATCTAGGTGCTTCTTATCAGCCTCGCTACTAGCTGAGAGTGCTTCCTGTTGTATGGAGACTTCAAGGTACATCTGTCGCGTTCGCAGACCTCGGAGTCCCCCTCTATTCTCTCCTATGTCATTTACCTTCCGTACTTCTTTTGTTAGACTCTGGTGTTTATAGATACTAGTTTCCTTCTATAGTTTGTGACTTATGATGTTCTGGGTTTTGGAAAGACTGCGTATTATAGAGTATTGGTTATTGCACATGCCAAGCGGCATTGTTATTAGTTATTTAGTTATCCACTACTGTTAGTTGCCAAATTTTACTTTTATTTTTGTTATATTCCGCAATTTGTTAGGCTTACCTAGTCGTAGAGACTAGGTGCCGTCACGACGTTATACGGAGGGAGTTTGGGTCGTGAAAAGTTGGTATCAGAGCTCTAGGTTCATAGGTGTCGTGAGTCACAAGCCGGTTTATTAGAGTCTCGCAGATCGGTACGGAGATGTTTGTACTTATCTTCGGGAGGCTATGGAACTGTTAGGAAAAATTATACTTCTTTGATTCCTTGTCGTGCGAAATTTGTTGACATCAAAAACAAAAAATCCAAACTTCTATATTCTATTCTCTCACAGATGGTGAGGACACGTACAGGCGGATCTGATGACCAAGCACGCGCGCCCCCTACCAGAGCTGCGAGAGGTCGGGGTAGAGGCCGAGGACGTCCACGCGGTGTAGCTAGGGCACCCGCACAAGCTGCCACAGAGGAGTCCCCAGTAGCTCCAGCTGGAGGACAGACACCTGAGGCACCTGTTGCTATACCAGCTCTCCAGGAGACCCTAGCCCAATTTCTGAGCATGTTCAGCACCTTAGATCAGGCTGGATTGATTCCACTTGCTTCTGCCACATCTCAAGCCGGAGGAGGAGCACAGACTCCCGTCGCCGATACTCCAGAGCAACGGGTTAAGGTCGACCAGGTTCCAGAGATTATACCGATGCATCTGGTAACTCCAGTTCAGCATGAGACTAGGACAACCACTTCTGAGGCAGAACAGCTCAGACTTGAGAGGTACAAGTACCACCCACCCACCTTCAGCGGATCGACTACAGATGATGCTCAGGGTTTTCTGGAGGAGTGTCATCGTATTCTCCATACTATGGGCATAGCGGAGATGAGTGGGGCTTCTTTTACCACTTTCCAGCTTAGAGGAATAGCCTATCAGTGGTGGTGTGCTTATGAGTTGAATAGTCCGGTGGAGGCAACCTCACTCACATGGACTCAGTTCTCGAATATGTTTTTGAGAGAGTATGTCCCTCAGAGCCTCAGGGATGCATGGCGCGTGGAGTTTAAGCAGTTGCGCCAGGGTTCTATGACTGTATCAGAGTATGCAATTCGCTTCAGTGATTTGGCCCGACATGCACCAGCCTTGGTTGCCACAGTTCGAGAGAGGGTTCGGCGGTTTATTAAGGGACTCCACCCCAGTATCCAGATTAGTATGGCCAGGGAGTTGGAGATGGATATTTCTTATCAGCAGGTTGTGAGTATTGCCAGGAGATTAGAGGGCATGCTTGCCCAGAATAGAGAGGAGAGAGAGTCCAAGAGGTCTCGAGAGATTGGTTCTTATTCTGGTGCTCGTGCCCCAGCAACTCGCCATGGTAAGGGTTATGGGAGTCTCCCCATTCATTCAGCTCTTCCAGCTGCCAGTGGTATTCTGGTTCCTTCTAGGCCCCATGAGCCTTATTATGCACTGCCAGTATCTAGTGTGCCTCTTGCTCGGGGTGCTTTTAGCGACCAGCCCAACAGACTTGGCCCGAGCCAGTCACAACAATCACGCTCTCTGAGAGCTTGTTTTGAGTGTGGCGACACTCGCCACATGGTGAGGGATTGCCCCAGATATAGGAGGGGTGCACCTCCACAGACTTCTCAGCCACCACATGCTCCACCGGGTCCTCAAGCTATGATTCCAGCACCAGCTACCGCCCCACCTCCTCAGCCAGCTCAAGGTGGAGGTCGGTTAGGTCGAGGTCACCCTAGAAGGGGAGGCCAGGCCAGATATTATGCTCTTTCGGCTCGTACAAAGGTAGTTGCTTCCGACTCTGTGATTACAGGCATTGTTCCACTCTGTCATAGAGATGCGTCGGTATTATTTGGCCCAGGCTCTACATATTCCTATGTGTCCTCTTATTTTGCCCCGTATTTGGGTGTCTCTCGGGATTCTTTGAGTTCCCCTATTTATGTGTCTACTCGTGTGGGAGATTCTCTTGTTATGGACCGCGTGTATCGGTCGTGTTTGATTGCTCTTAGTGATTTTGAGACCATAGCCGATTTATTATTACTCGGCATGATAGACTTTGATGTTATCTTGGGCATGGACTAGTTGTCGCCCCATTATGCTATTCTTGATTGTCACGCTAAGACCGTGACGCTGGCTATGCCAGGTTTATCACGATTTGAGTGGAGGGGTACCTTAAAGTATACTTCCAGCAGAGTTATTTCATTTCTTAAAGCTCAACGAATGGTTGAGAAGGGCTATGACATGTATCTAGCTTATGTGAGAGATGTCAGTATTGATACCCCTACAGTTGAGTCAGTCCCAACAGTGAGGGACTTTTATATGTATTTCCAGCTGATCTTCCGGGCATGCCGCCCGACAGAGATATTGATTTTGGCATTGATTTGTTGCCGGGCACTCAGCCCATCTCTATTCCTTTGTATCGTATGGCTCCTCCTGAGTTGAAGGAGTTGAAGGAACAGTTACAAGAATTGCTTGATAAGAGCTTCATTCGGCCCAGTGTGTCACTCTGGGGCGCTTCTGTCTTATTTGTGAAGAAGAAGGATGGTTCTATGCGGATGTGTATTTATTACCGCTAGTTGAACAAAGTTACAGTAAAGAACATATATCCATTGCCTCGTATTGATGAGTTATTTGATCAGCTACAGGGTGCCAGGGTATTTTCCAAGATTGATTTACGTTCCGGCTATTATCAGTTGAAGATTCGGGAGCCAGATATCCCGGAGACTGCTTTCAGGACTCGGTATGGTCACTACGAGTTCCTTGTGATGTCTTTTGGGCTAACCAATGCCCCAGCAACTTTTATGCACTTGGTGCACAGTGTGTTCCGGCCCTATCTTGACTCATTTGTCGTTGTGTTTATTGACGACATTCTGGTGTACTCTCGGACTCAGGAGGATCATGAGCAGTACATGATGACTATGCTTCAGACCTTGAGAGAAAAGAAGTTATATGCAAAATTTTCAAAGTGTGAGTTTTGGCTAGACTCAGTAGCATTCTTGGGTCATATAGTATTGAGTGATGGGATCTAGGTGGATCCAAAGAAGGTGGAAGCAGTGTAGAGTTGGCCTAGACTATCATCAGTGTCACGACCCAAACTAACCCCTATCATGATGGCGCCTATCGTGGAACTAGACAAAATGGCTCATTTCCAGAACAAACCGATATTTTCGTTTCAAAGATAATTTCAATGTTATTTAACATAAAAACCTTCGTAAAGGAGTTCCAATCAAAATAAAAGTGCGGAAGGAAAAGCCCGACATCGGGGTGTCACTAGTCATGAGCATCTACTACAATCTGTCTAATAATATCAAGGCTAACTCAGCCTGGAAAATAGCTAAATACAACTAGAGGAAGATAAGAGGGAGAAGAGCAGGGGCTGCGATCGCCAAACAACTACCTTGCTATCCCTGAGAAAATCTGCAACCAGAACAATCAACAACCGCTACTGTGTCCAGCTACACCTGGATCTGCACAGAAGGTGCAAGGAGTAACGTGAGTATGCCAACTCGGTAATTAACAACAATAAATAAAGACTGAGCAGTAGTGAGGAGCAATAAAGCATATAATGTTCATATCATGAAATCTCAGTAAAATGCCTCATGCTTTTAAAAATCAGGATTTGAATCAAAATATCTCGTTTAAACCCAGTTCCAGTAAACATTATTTAAGGATATTTTTCAACAGCTTTCAAACAGAGGCAAAATGCAAAGGTGAGTAAAAATGATGAAATCATAAACAGCCCCTCGGGCAAAGCATCACTCATATACAGCCCCTCGGGCAAACCTCACAATCACTCTTGCCACTCGGGCATACCTCACAATCACTCATGCCTCCCGGTCACTCAGTACTCGGCACTCGGCACTCGCACTCAATAGGTACCTGTGCTCATTGGGGGTGTGTACAGACTCCGGAGGGGCTCCTTCAGCCCAAGCGTTATATCAAGCCAAATCATGGCATAATCACTCAGGCCCTCGGCCTATATCAAACATGTTGCGGCATGCAACCCGATCCCATAAATATGCAACATGTTGCGGCGTGCAGCCCAATCCCATTAATATGCAACATGCTGTGATATGAAGCCTGACTCCATAAATATCCTTACAAATCAGGCCCTCGGCCTCATTCAGTCATAAACCTCTCAAACCACTCGGGCATTTTAGTAAAAATAGGGCATTCGACCCAAAACAACATTTATATGCATCAAAATGGAGTCATAAAATTGAGTTATGCAGCAAACAAGTATAACCATGAATGAGTATAGATTTTCAATCGAAAACAGTGAGAGGATAGTAAGAAAAGGCCCCTAAGGGTCCAAACAGTACTGGCACAAGGCCCAAACATGGCATTTAGCCCAATTTACAGAAACTATTTCCAAAACATACAAGTATCATATAATTTTCACAAAATATGCAACGTTACAGTTGCTACGGGACGGACCAAGTCACAATCCCCAACAGTGCATGCCCACACGCCTGTCACCTAGCATGTGCGTCACTTTAAAATAGTAGAATGATACAAACTCTGGGGTTTTATACCCTCAGGACTAGATTTACAATCGTTAATTATCTCGAACCGGTCAAATCTCTACCCCGCAATGCTTTTGCCTCTAGACTCGGCCTCCAAATGCTCCGAATCTATTCACAATCAGTACAATACCATCAATATATACTAATGGAATGAATTCCACAAGAAAAACTACAAAATTAGACCAAAACCCAAAATTGGCTCAAACCCGGCCCCCGGGACCACATCTCAAAATTTGACAAAATTTACAAAACTAGAAAGCCCATTCACTCACGAGTCTAACCATACCAAATACATTAAAATCCGACATTGTTTGGTCCTTCAAATCCTTAAATTACTTCTCCAAAAATCCCAAGCCGTAACCCCTCATTTTCACGAATTACAGGCTTAAACAACTGGAAATAACCATATGTACGAGTATTAGGGCTCAAGTAACTTACCTCAATGAAAACCCCCTTGATTCCCTCTTCAAATATCTCCCAAAAGCTCCAAAACCGAATAGAAATGGTGAAGAATGCACCAAAATTTGCGAAGTGTGCAATATGTACCTTCTTCCCAGGCTTCTCGCAACTGCGGCCTTTTACTCGCACCCGCGTGACCGCACCTATGGACCCAACAAACGCACATGCACAAGTCACTTAAACGCCCAGCTTCTGCATCTGCGTCAAACCTGTCACACCTGCGCGTTTCCTCCGCTTCTGCGAAGCCTGCCCAACGTCCCCTTTTCCGCATCTGTGCCCCAGATGCGACCTCCAACTCGTACCTTCGCATCCTGCCTAGCCCAGCACTACCCGCACCTGCGACTCTTCCTTTCGCAGGTGCGGAAATAGCAGTAGCAGCAGCTTCAACTGCATTTTTCAACTTCGACAAATTCGTTAACTACCCGGAATTACCCCGAGGCCCTCGGGACCTCAACCAAAAATACCAACAAGTCATATATCAACATACCAACTTAGTCGAACCTTCGAATCACTCAAAACAACATCAAATCATCAAATTACCCTCGGATTCAAGTCTAAGAACTTCTAAATTTCCAAATTCGGCAACCGATGCCGAAACCAATCAAACCACATCTGAATGACCTCAAATTTTGCACACACGTTAAAAATGACACTACGAACCTACTCCAACTTCTGAAAATCCGTTCGAACCCATATATCAAATTTTCCACTGCCAACCGAAATTGCCAAATTTTCAATTTCGCCAATTCAAGCCTAATTTTACCACGGACCTCCAAATCACATTTCGGACGCACTCCTGAGTCTAAAAACAATCTAACGGAGCTAACGAAACCATCAGAATTCAAATCTGAGATTGTTTACACATAGGTCAACATCCAGTTGACTTTTCCAACTTAAGTTTATACTTAAGAGACTAAGTGTCTCAATTCACTCTGAAACCACTTTGGTCCCGAACCAAGTAACCTGATATGACATAATATAGATGAATAACACAAAAATAATAAGTAGAAATCGGGAGAACGGGGCTATAACTCTTGAAACAACCGGCCGGGTCGTTACAATCAGCTAAAGAGATCTGGAGTTTTCTTGGTTTGGAGGGGTATTATCGTTGGTTTGTAGAGGGATTCTCATCTATTGGAGCACCTATGACCAGGCTGACCCAGAAGGGTGCTTCGTTCAGGTGGACAGAGGAGTGTGAGGAGATCTTTCAAAAGCTCAAGATAGCTTTGACTACAGCCCAGTATTGGTATTGCCTGTAGGTTCGAGGTCTTATACTGTATATTATGATGAATCGTGGATTGGTCTCGGTGCGGTGTTGATGCAGGACGTAGGCTGATTGCCTACGCGTCCAGATAGTTGAAGGTGCATGAAAAGAACTATCATGTCCACGACCTTGAGTTAGTAGCTATTGTTCATGCCTTGAAGATTTGGCGGCACTATTTATACGGTGTCCCTTGTGAGATTTACACCTATCACCAAAGTTTGCAGCATCTGTTCAACCAGAAGGATCTTAATTTTCATCAGAGGAGGTGGTTAGAGCTGCTTAAGGATTATGATATCACCATTTTATACCATCCAGGGAAGGCCAATGTGGTGGCCGATGCTTTGAGTCATCGGGCAGAGAGTTTGGGGAGTTTAGCATATCTACCAGCAGCAGAGAGGCCATTGGTGTTGGATGTTCAGGCCTTAGCCATCCAGTTTGTAAGATTGGATATTTCTAAGCCGAGTCGAGTATTGGCTTGTGTGGTCTCTCGGTCTACTCTTTATGATCGTATCAGGGAGTGTCAGTATGATGACCCCCATCTGCTTGTCCTTAAGGACACGGTGATTCTAAGGAGGTCACTATTAGAGATGATGGTGCATTAAGGATGCAGGGCAGGCTATGTGTGCCCAATGTAGATGGGTTGCGGGAGTTGATTCTCCAGGAGGCTCACAGCTTGCGGTACTCCATTCATCTAGGTGATGTGAAGATGTATCAGGACTTGAGGCAACATTGCTAGTGGAGGAGAATGAAGAAGGACATAGTGGAGTATGTGGATCGGTGCCTACATTGCCAGCAGGTGAAGTATGAGCATCAGCGACCGGGTGGGTTGCTTCAGAAGTTAGAGATTCCGGAGTGGAAATGGGAGCGGATCACTATGGATTTCATTGTTGGACTCCCACGGACTCAACGGAGGTTTGATGCGGTTTGGGTGATTGTGGATAGGCTAACCAAGTCAACTCATTTCATTCCTGTGATGACTACCTATTCTTCCAAGCAGTTGGCTTGAATTTATATCTGTGAGATTGTCAGGCTTCATGGCGTACCGGTATCTATTATCTCTGACCGGGGCACACAGTTTACATCACAGTTCTAGAGAGCCGTACAATAGGAGTTCGGTACTGAGCAAAATATTTCACCCTCAGACAGACGGACAGTTCGAGCGCACTATTCAGATATTAGAGAATATGCTCCGTGCATGTGTGATGGAGTTTGGAGGGTCATGGGACAAGTTCTTGCCACTTGCGAAATTTGCCTACAATAACAGCTATCAGTCGAGCATCCAGATGGCACCGTATGAGGCTCTGTATGGTAGGCGGTGTCGGTCCCCAGTGGGTTGGTTCGAGCCGGGCGAGGCCAGATTATTGGGTACAGACTTGGTCCAGGATGCCCTAGATAAGGTGAAGGTAATTGAAGATCGACTTCGCACAACCCAGTCCAGACAGAAGAGTTATGCGTACCGAAAGGTTTGCGATGTAGCATTCATGGTTGGAGAGCGGGTCTTGCTCCGGATATCACCTATGAAGGGCGTTATGAGGTTCGGAAAGAAGGGCAAGCTGAGTCCAAGGTATATTGGTCCTTTTGAGGTGTTGCGGCGTGTTGGGGAGGTTGCTTATGAGGTTGCCTTACCTCCCAGCCTTGCGGGGGTTCATCCGGTATTCTATGTTTCTATTCTCCGGAAGTATCACGGTAATCCATCTCATGTATTGGATTTCAGCTCAGTCCGGTTGGACAAGGATCTATCTTATGTTGAGGAGCCAATGGCTATTTTGGACAGGCATGTCAGAAAGCTAAGGTCAAAGAACATTGCTTCAGTAAAGGTTCAGTAGAGGGGTCAGCCGGTCGAGGAGGAGACTTGGGTGACCGAGGAGGATGTGTGCAGCCGTTATTCTCATCTTTTCACAGCTTCAGATATGTCTCTATACTCGTTCGAGGACGAACGATTATTTTAAGAGGGGGGCGATATGACAACCCGGCCGGTCATTTTGAGAGTTATAGCCCCGATCCCCTATTAACTGTTTCCCCCATACCTATTTCTGCTATTGTGACTTGTCGGGAGGTTTCGTTTTGGTTTTTGAAGTATTTTGGGACCCTTAGTCCCTAAATGAAGGTTTAAGCCTTAGGTTTTGGACCGTAGTCGGAACTATGTGAAGACGACTCCGGAATGGAGTTCCAATCGGTTTTGTTAGCTCCGTTAGGTGATTTTGGACTTAGGGACGTGTTCGGATTGTGTTTTGGAGGTCTGTAACCCATTTAGGCTTGAAATGGCGAAAGTTAAAGTTTTAAAGATTTTGACCGGTAGTGGAATTTTTTATATTGGGGTCGAATTCTAATTCCGGAAGTTGGAATAGGTCCGTAAAATTGAATACGACTTGTGTGCAAAATTTGGGGTCAATAGGACGTGTTTTGGTTGGTTTCAGCATCGATTGTCGAATATGGAAGTTTCAAGTTCTTTAAGTTTGAATCGGAGGATGATTTGTGATTTTAGAGTTATTTGATGTAGTTTGAGGACTTGACTATGTTCGTATGGTATTTTAGGATTGGTTGGTATGTTTGGTTGGGGTCCCAGGGGCCTCGGATGTGTTTCGGATGCTTAACGGAAGAAATATTGGACTTAGGCAATTGCTAAAGCCTTCAGGCATCTGGTGTTTTCGCACCTGCGGTAGGGAGACTGCAGGTGCAGTGCCGCACGTGCGGATGATTAAGTGCAGAAGCAGATTTGGAGAGAGTGGTCAGGGGCCGTAGGTGTGAGATGAGTTCCGCATCTGCGATGCCCGCATATACGCTGGAGATATCGCAGGAGCGGTGGAGGACCGCAGAAGCGGACATAGGTCCGCAAGTGCGCACACGCAGGTGCGACCTTTTGACCGCAGAAGCGGGTGATGAGTTTTAAGTGAAATCCGCACCTGCGATGAAAATTCCGCAGGTGCGGGATCGCAGATGCAGTTGAAGGCTCGCAGAAACGAGATCTCTGGCAGAAAAAGGGCTAAGTGCGAGGGTTTGAGTTCATTCTTCATTTTTGGACTTAAAAGCTCGGAATTTGGCGATGTTTCGAGGGATTTTCATAGGAATATTTGGGGTAATGATTCCTAACTCGTTTTTGGTTGTATTCCATTAATCTATAGTTGTTTTCTCCATTTAATTTCGGATTTGGGGTTGAAAATTTAGGAAACTGTTGAGAAAAGTTCTTAGGCCGAATTTTGGGATTTTGATCGAGATTTTGGTATGGGATTTGAGTAATTTTGGTATAAGTGAACTCGTGAGTGAATGGATGTTCATATTTTGTGACTTTTACCCGATTCCCAGACGTGGGCCCAGGGAGGCTTTTTAGGGCGATTTTCCAACTTCTTGTTTTAGCTTTGATTTCATTAGCTAGATTAGTTCCTTGTAGTTATATTTATGTTATGTAATTGATTTTGGCTTAGATTTGGGCTATTCAGAGTCGGATACACGTGGAAAATTCATGGTCACCGATTGATTGAGCTTGGTTCGAGGTAAGTGGCTTGCCTAGCCTTGTGTGGGGGAAATCCCCTTAGGATTTGATATTTTCGTGATATGTGAGCACCATGTACGTGAGGTAATGAGTACGTACACGGGCTATTTGTTGAAAAAAAACCCGATTTATTTTACTGAGTAGTAACATATTTTTCCTTTAATTTGAGTTATACCGTTTAAATGAGTATTAGTCTGTTTTCATTCTTAATTGAGTTATTCCAACATGCGTAGTTATCCTGATTATCCTGATATCGCATGTCTGCGTATTTTAACTGCCTATTTGAACTTTGTGAAGTATGCCTAGTTGATTTTCCTGTTTTTCCTTGTTCTTTATTAGTCTTAACTATAGAATTCTTGCTGTTAACTATGGTATTTATCGGTTGAGCTGTGTGTTTACTTTTGAGACTACGAGGCGGTTCCTCACGAGTTCTCCCTGCATATTTACTTTTGAGACTACGAGGCGGTTGCTCGGGAGTTCTCCCTGCATATTGACTTTTGAGATTATGAGGCGGTTCCTCGGGAGTTCTCCCTGCATATTTACTTTTGAGACTACGAGGCGGTTGCTCGGGAGTTCTCCCTGCATATTGACTTTTGAGATTATGAGGCGGTTCCTCGGGAGTTCTCCCTGCATATTTACTTTTGAGACTACGAGGCGGTTGCTCGGGAGTTCTCCCTGCATATTGACTTTTGAGATTATGAGGCGGTTCCTCGGGAGTTCTCCCTGCATATTTACTTTTGGGACTACGAGGCGGTTCCTCGGGAATTCTCCCTGTATATTTACTTTTAAGACTACGAGGCGGTACCTCGAGAGTTCTCTCTGCATATTTATTTTAGGACTACGAGACAGTATCTCGGGAGATCCCCTGTTGTTTATCCCTGTGTGTTGAATTGTTTTATCGCTGTGTTTGTTTTTTATTAAATTCCAATCTCTTATTATACTGTTATATTTTTCTGCTTTATTTATTATATACCAGTGGGCCTGACCTGACCTCGTCACTACTGTACCGAGGTTAGGCTTGGCACTTACTGGGTACCATTGTGGTGTATTCATGCTACTCTTCTGCACATGTTTTTGTGTGCATATTCAGGTACTTCTTATCAGCCTCGCTACTAGCTGAGAGTGTTTCCTATTGTACGGAGACTTCAAGGTACATCTGTCGCGTCCGCAGACCTCGGAGTCCCCCTCTATTCTCTCATATGTCATTCACCTTCCGTACTTCTTTTGTTAGACTCTGGTGTATAGAGATACTAGTTTCCTTCTGTAGCTTGTGATTTATGATGTTCCGGATTTTGGGGAGACTGTGTATTATAGATTATTGGTTATTGCACATGTCGAGCGGCATTGTTATTAGATATTTAGTTATACACTGTTGTTAGTTGCCAAGTTTTACTTTTGTTTTTGTTATATTCCGCAATTTGTTAGGCTTACCTAGTCGTAGAGATTACGTGTCGTCACGACGTTATACGAAGGGAGTTTGGGTCGTGACAACTAACATCTACAAAATAGAGTAAATATTAAACAAGAAAACCAACTAAATCATGTAGTGTATTCCCTAACAAAATAATTTCAAATAATATACAAGAAATCTACAATTTCGAGAGAAATGTAGAAAATTTGATAACCAAGAACAAATATACACAATGTAGACAAACTTTCTACAAATACAAAAAACAATAAAAAAAAATATGTATAGTCATGAGACTGAGAACATGTTTTGTAACTTTTAAAAAAAATCAAAATTGTAACTACTAAAATTTTACCTTCTCCAAGGACAGTTGGGGTATAGTTTTAGGTTATTTTTGAACCTTCTTCTTTTTTGAAGGTTTGCCTGTAGGAGAAACTTTGAGTTTTTTTGCAGGTTTCGAGATAACTTCTTCTTCGATGAAATCATCATCACGAGTAATTTCTTTGCCCTTCCGCTTTACTGATTTTGCAGATGTCGAAGCTTCACCAGCATCCCTGTCATGCTTTAGTTTTGTTCGAGCTTCTGCCCTAGCTTCACGAGGGGAAAGCTTGGAGTTTGTCTCTCGTTTTGCATGTGCCGATTTTGCTACTTTTTTGGGTGAATCCGGTAAGAAAACACCCAAATTAAAAGTAGGAATATCACCAACATTAGCTTTTTTAGGGCTATTCTTCGGAACTCTTTTTTTCTTCGTTGTAAGGGGAGGAAATATTTAAGGTGCACTATTTTCGTAGGATTTAGAGAGAGAATTAAGAAATATTATAAAAGATTTTTAAAGAAAAATGGAAGGAAGCGTTAATGGAGGGAGAGACTACAGAATCGTGGGGGGAGGGGGGGGGGATGG
>AWOL01S0016953.1:102707-132872 GCA_000715115.1 Nicotiana otophora
TATATATATATATATATATATCATTCTGTTTAAACGAATAGATAAAAGAAGTATCATTCTTCCCCAAATTATGTGGCACCGCTCGAATTTCGAAAGTCAAAATTCTTAATTTGATCGTGGATTCGAACATAAATATTTAAATATTTTGAAATAACATTTGCATATTTTTAAAAAGCACATAATAAATTAAAATATCAAGAAGACATATAAAAATATCACAGTCAAAGAAAAATTAGTTTGACTCTTGGAATCTGAAACGATATAGAAGAAGATAGAGCCAAGTTAAATAATAGCATGAACAAGGTATAGAAAATGCAGAAGGAGAATATCATCTTACAAACATAGTAGGCATTGTATTTCTAAAACAACTGGACACCACATGACTAATTTGCTCCGTTGGTCAGGAGCTTCACTAAATGATTATTAGGTCCGGGGTTTTAGTCTACCCCCAAAAACTTTCTTTTTGTTTTTAAGCATCAGCTATTGAAAAACAATAGGGAGTTGGATAATTTGTATCCATTGACCTCCATTAAAATTCTAACCAACCAGACCACCTATGTTACACCCTATATTTTCGTACATAAAAGTGCATTGTGAGCAAACTAATGTAGGATAAAAAATGAGATCATCTTTGAAAATATATAAATTAAGTTAATTATGTTACCTCGGAGGTTATAAATATTGAAGATCATGAACAACAAGTACAAGAGGGTTGGAAGGTTCAGAAGCTAAAGGAATTGAAGAAAATAATGTTTCGTCGAAAGTCGACAAGTTGGGAATATTATAACATGTACTTTTGGGATGCGACTAGGGTGCCTAACAAAATAAGTAGGTTATGTTATGAGTTATGTTAGTCGTACGATAGTCGTGTGTTATGTTTTGAAGTCAAGCGAGTTGTGGAACAAAAGTCGATGAAAGTCATCACAAGTTACGTTCATAAGTTTTACTCAAACTTTGGGTCAAATGTAACTGCAATTTACTCCAAATATACTTAGAGTTATGGTGTGTTCCACCAATCAAATTGAAGATCTATGAGTCTATTGTCTAACTCATTAAACCTTTTGTCAATACGATATCGGAGTAGAGAGATATGGGCATTTTTGCGAGACTGCGCATACTGTCACCTACTTGCTTAAATGAGAATCCAAAAATGGGCCAGTTCGGGTCATCCAAAGAGGCCTTTTTAAAGGTCTATCTCCTTTATATATTAGATTGATAATAGGGCATAATAACCAGACATAAGTTCTGCAAAACTCCTCCCAAATATTGCCCACAAACCCCTATTAATTTTCTCTCCCTTTCAAGTTCTAATTGAAGGTAAAACCTAGAGTTTGAATAACCAAGATAGGAGCTGAGTTATCCAACAAATAAGGTAAGTTTACTGCTATCTTTCATCCATTTTTTTCTGCTGTAAATGCATGGTAAGTCATTCTATATTTGTAAGAACTCACGGGACGGTGATCGGAAGCTGTGAGTTCGAGTTATTCACTTATAGCGGACTGTTTTGTGTTGCTGTTGGACTGCGTGTTTTAGTACTATTTTGTGGAGTTTTGGAGGAGGAAGGGTATGGAGAAACACCACATAAATACAGGGTGGTGGGCTGGTTGTTCATCATAACATTTTTGGGTTGTTTGACACTATTACGGTGGTCGTTTTGTGTATAAAGAGATTGAGGTGTGTTGGGCTATTTTGTAGTATTATGTGGTGTATATAACGTTGGAAAATAATGTATATAAGTTGTTATTGTTGCGTTCTTGTGTTTTTGGTATTATTTTGAATTTGAAGGAAGTAAGAATTATAGGGGAGATGCTGCCCGTTTTAATACAAAATAAGCTTGTCGTTCGTTATGCAATAGTTGTACCTTTCGTAACTTAATAATAGTATTATTAATGTTGTTGTAGATTAAGGTGCGAAGAGGCGTGTTCAACTTGGTTATTGGAAAGATTATGATAAGGTATGTTAAGTCTAAGCCCTTCCTTCATTTTGGCATGATCTCGTAACTACATGTATTTGATAACGAGGCATAAAGAGAAGTGAATACTCCCAAATTTATATACATTATCCTAGTCTTATAAGTTACAGCATTCTCCCTTATCAGAACTTTATATTCAATTGAGTATTGTATTCTTCCAGTCAAGAGAGAAGATATATATACAATATTATAGTATTTTCACCACCATCGAGCTATAATCGGTGGGCAGGCCCCTATTGGGAAACCTCTGATCAGATGGTAAGTTATATACCAAACCTACTGTGGCCGAGCGCCTATGAGTGAGACCAAGATGGCCGAGATACAGAGCCTAGTATGGCCGAGCGCCTATGAGCGAGCCTACTACGGCCAAGTAGTTACACGTACCAAGCCTTATAGGGCTAGACATTTATTTTACTTACTATATTGAAGTAGTTGAGTGAGTATCATCAGGTAAGTATATCTCTAGATCATCTTTGACTCCTAGTTCCTTTCAGTTATTATATTATCAGCTCAGCTTTCAGTTATGTTATTGCCTTACAGACTTGGTATATTATTTCGTACTGGCGTCCCTTTTCTGGGGATGTTGCATTTCATGCGTGTAGGTTCAGATAAACAGACAGGTAGACCTCCTCAGTAGCTGTTTCCCGAGTTCAGCCAGATCGGTAAGCTCTACGTCCTTCGAAGTTGCTGGGTCTAGGGTTTCATGTACATCTTCTGTATGTATTCATGTATATATGTTATGGATAGGTCGGGATCCTGTTCCGATCACAATATATCCATCAGTAGAGGCTTGTAGACATATCCTGTCAATTAGTGCAGTATGTTGGGCTTGTAGGCCTGGTATGTATATTTTGTTGGTTTGTCAGCTATAGTAATTATGACGGCCTTGTCGGCCCAGCTTTATATTGATGTTTAGTCAGCGCTAGTTTCCATTCAGTTTTATATTTTGCTTCACAAATTGTCTTGCAATGTGGCCCCATGGCCAAATTATGACATTATATGCTCAGAGTCCCTTAGTCGCAAGTTGGTACGCTAGGTTAGGTGAAGCATCGAGTGCCGATCTCTCCTCACAGGTTCGGGGCGTGACAAACTTAGTATCAGAGCAGTTATATCCTAGGGAGTCTACAAGCCATGTCTAGTAGGGTCTTTTTTATAGATGTGTTGTGCACCACATCATATAAGCAGGGAACTACAGGACATTTAGGTGTTGATTACCCTTCTTTCAAATCTAAATCATGTTGTAGAACTGAGTTATAGTAAATATAAGTTAAACTTACGTGTTGGTGTTTGCATACAAAGATGACGGTGACTAGAAAGACTACGGCTAACCAAAGGGGAGATACAACAGCAGGTGAGGGGACCAACAGGGTACCCCCAGTAGATGGGTCCCAGTCTGAGGCCCAGGGCGAGACCCCTACTCAGCCATTACCGGCTCCTCCACCACCTGAGGATATTCCTAGGGATACCGCACATCCTGTTCCCCCTCCACTTCCATCATATCAGGACTTGAGGATTGCGATGCATTTGTTGACACAGTTGGTAGCTACCCAACACTAAGCTAGGGCATCAGCTAGTGTAGGATCTTCTGAGGGGTCTGGGAGTTCAAGGGTCCGAGAGTTTATTGCTTTGAGTCCCCCAGAGTTCGTGCGGACAGATCAGAGGGAGGACCCGCAGGATTTCATAGATCATCTTCACAGGATCTTTCGGGTTATGCATGTTATAGGAAAAAGGCAGTTGAGCTAGCATCTTTTCGACTCCGAGATATAGCCATCCTTTTGTATGAGGGATGGGAGAGGTCCAGGGGACGTGATGCACCTCCAACTATTTGGGAGAATATTTTAGATGCCTTCCTTGACCAGTACTTACCGCGGGAGATCCGACAAGCTCGGGTCGATCAATTTCTAGCCCTCAAGCAGTGCAATATGAGTGTTCGAGAGTATAGTCTCTGTTTTGACTCATTGGCCAGATATGCACCATCTATAGTTTCCACTATGCGGAACAGGATCCACAGGTTTATAGCAGGGTCATCCCCAGAGTTGACCGAGGCATGTTCCACCGCCGCATTGCAGGATAGTATGGATATCTCCCAGATTCAGGCATTCCCTCAGAATATAAAAAGGGGGAGGCATCGGCAGCAGGGTACAGAGAGGACTGAGCAAGGCGTAAGAGGATGAGATTTCCCAGGTCTCAAGATTAGTCTCAGGGTAGTTTTAGGCCCCAGTACTTCGGATGGCCACCTAGGCCTCCGCCACCTCAGTTACAGGGTTACCTGTATGACCGCTACATTCAGTCAGGACCAGGGGAGAGCTCATGAGCATCGGGTTTGCAGCGACAGCGAGGTTCAAAGCAGACGTGGTCATTTTCGCGGTGGTGTGACATCTGTGGTAAAGGACACTTGGGTCAATGTCGAGCAGTTTCTGATGCTTGTTATACATTTGGGATTCCGGGGCATATGATGCGAGATTGCCCAAATAGAGATTCTGGGGGTATGGCACAACCAGCGAGTTCAGCAACAGGATTATCTATGTCCGTGCAACCTTCAGGGCACGAGTCTCAGTCTTCGGCTGGTAGAGGTCGAGGCAGAGGCAGAGGTTCCAGTTCAGGTGGTAATCAGAACCGTATCTGTGGTTTAGCGGGTCGATAGGACCAGGAGTCTTCACCAGACGTTGTGACAGGTATATTGATCATTTTCTCTCACGATGCTTGTGCCTTGATAGACCCAGGATCCACTTTATCGTATATTACCCCATTTGTCATGGGTAAGTTTGGTATAGTGTCTGAAATACTAAGTGATCCTTTTGCGGTATCTACAGCAGTCGGAGAATTGATTATTGCTAGACGGGTTTACTGAGGTTGTACGGTGACAGTTTGTAGTCGCCAGACCTCAGCCGACCTAGTTGAGCTAGAGATGATGGATTTTGATGCTATAATGGGCATGGACTGGTTGGCATCTTGCTATGCCACAGTTGATTGCCGAGAAAAGGCAGCCAGATTTCATTTTCCGAGTGAATCAGTCCTTGAATGTGCAGGTAATACAGCGACACCCAGAGGTAGGTTTATTTCCTATCTGAAGGCGAGGAAAATGATCGCAAAAGGGTGCATTTATCATATTGTACGAGTTAAAGATGCAGATGCTGAGATACCTACACTTCAGTCTATTCCCGTAGTCAAAGAATATGCAGATATGTTTCCAGATGAGCTTCCAAGTATTCCTCCAGAGCGAGAGTTTCATTTTAGCATCGATTTGCTTCCAGGAACTCAACCAATATTCATCCCTCCGTATAGAATGGCACCGGCCGAATTGAAGGAGTTGAAGGAGCAGTTAAAAGATTTGCTGGAGAAAGGTTTCATCAGGCCCAGTACCTCACCTTGGGGTGCATTGGTACTGTTTGTGTGGAAGAAAGACGGCTCGCTGAGGATGTGCATCGATTATAGGAAGTTGAACAAGGTAACTATTAAGAATAAATATCCACTTCTAAGGATCGATGACTTGCTTGATCAGCTGCAGGGGGCTAGATTCTTTTCAAAGATATATTTGAGGTGGGGATACCACCATGTCAGAGTTTGGGAGAAATATATTCCGAAGACAGCCTTCAGGACCCAATATGGCCACTTCGAGTTCCATGTCATGTCCTTCGGGTTGACGAACGCACCCGCCGTATTTATGGACTTGATGAATAGCCTATTTCGTCCATTTTTATATTAGTTCGTGATAGTATTTATTGATGATATTCTGGTTTATTCAAGTTCAGAGGATGAGCATGTGGACCATCTGTGAGCGGTACTCCAAACCCTCCGTGATCGTAAGTTGTATGCTAGGTTTTCTAAATGTGAGTTCTGGTTGAAGTCTGTAGCATTCTTGGGGCATATTGTATCCGATGAAGGTATAAAGGTAGACACTCAGAAGATTAAGGCCGTAAAATCTTGGCCTAGACCTACCACTCTGACAGAGGTTCGTAGCTTTCTTGGCTTAGCAGGATACTGCCGGAGGTTCGTGGATTGTTTTTCTTCCCTTTCGGCACCATTGACGAAGTTGACGCAAAAGGAAACTAAGTTTCAGTGAACGGAGGCTTGCGAGCGGAGTTTCTAAGAGCTTAAGAACAGGTTGACCTCAGTGCCAGTTCTAACACTTCCAGAGGGTCCAGAGGGGTATGTCGTGTATTGTGATGCCCGAGTTAGGATGTGTCCTGATGCAACATGGGAAGGTAATTGCGTATGCTTCAAGGCAGTTAAGGAAGCATGAGAGGAATTATCCAACCCACGACCTCGAGTTAGCTGCAGTTGTACATGCACTTAAAATATGGTGACATTATTTATATGGTATTCATGTTGATGTATTTACAGATCATAAAAGTCTGCAATATATCTTCAAGCAAAATGAGTTGAATTTGCAACAGAGGCGATGGCTTGAGTTATTTAAAGATTACGATGTTAACATTCTCTACCATCAAGGGAAATCTAATATTGTAGCAGATGCCTTAAGTCGTCGATCTATGGGTAGCTTAGCATATGTAGAGGCCGAGAAAAGACAATTAACTAGAGAGATTCATCAATTGGCTTGTTTGGGGGTTCGGTTAGTAGATTTTGATGATGGTGGAGTTGTACTCCAAAACACTGCAGAATCATCTCTCATAGCTGAAGTCAAGGAAAAGAAGTACGAGGACCAGAGTTAGTCGAATTAAGAGAGCGAGTTCCGCAACGGAAAAAGCCGTTGTTAAAGCTCAAGGGAGATGGGGTTCTCAGATACAAGGGCCATCTATGTGTTCCAGATGTAGCAGGGCTACGAAACTAGATTATGTCAGAGGCACATTATTCATGGTACTCCATTAATCCTGGGTCGACGAAGATGTATCATGGCATTAAGGATGTGTACTGGTGGAACGGTATGAAGAAGAACATTTCTGAGTTTGTCTCCTAGTGTCCTAGTTGCCAGCAGGTAAAGGTAGAGCATCAGAAGCCCAGAGGGCTAATGCAGACTATAGAGATCCCGACATGGAAATGGGAGGAGATAAACATGGACTTTGTCATGGCTTTACCTCGTTCTCATCGTAAGTTCGATTCTATATGGGTGATAGTCGATAGGCTCAGTAATTATCAGCTCATTTCCTATCGGTCATATCTACATATATAGCAGAAGATTATGCAAAGTTATATATTAAGGAGATAGTGCGCCTACACGGAGTACCAGTATCTATTATATCTGATCGTGGGGCCCAGTTTACAGCACATTTTTGGAGGTCATTTCATAGAGGTCTAGGGACTCAGGTGAATCTCAGCACAGCTTTTCATCCACAGACTGATGGACAAGCTGAGTGCATAATTAAGACGCTCGAGAATACGTTACAAGCATGTGTGTTGGATTTTAAAATAAGTTGGGATGAACATCTACCTCTTATCGAGTTTGCATATAATAACAGTTATCACTCCAGTATGGGTGTAAGTGCAGATCTCCTATAGGGGTGGTTTGATGTTGGAGAATCTGTGTTACATTTGCCAGACCTAGTTCAGCAGGCCGTAGAGAAAGTAAAACTTATACGGGAGCGAATGTTGACAGCTCAGAGTCATTAGAACCGACAAATCCGCAAGTTACGAAATAAGGAGGTAGCCTCCGTGAAGGTTTTATAGAGAAGCAAGAATGTGAAAGAGATGACGTGGGATGCGGAGGAAGAAATGAAGTCTAAATACCCCCACCTACTTCAAACTGAAGATATGGCTCGAGATGGGATACTACAGCACAGCTCTACTCAGGCTAGTAGGTCATCAGGTAAGCTCTTATTTCTTGACTTTCAGTATTTATGATTTACGGCTGTGTGAGGCAAAGCGTTGCTATTTATAGACATTTCCCATGTGTGGCATGCATAGTATATTTTCTAACTGCGTGCAGATTGCTTTTAATCTAGTGTACGGAGGAGACTCTGGCAAAACTTTTCTAAAGTCTCTAGGAGTAAACATTCGAGGATGAATGTTCCCAAGGGGGGAATGATGTTACACCCTATATTTTTGTACGTAAAAGCGCGTCGTGAGCAAACTAATGTAGGACAAAAAATGAGATCATCTTTTAAAATATGTAAAGTAAGTTAATCATGTTATCTCGGAGGTTACAAATATTGAAGATCATGAACAACAAGTACAAGAGGGTTGGAAGGTTCAGAAGCTAAAGGAATTGAAGAAAATAATATTTTGTTGAAAGTCGACAAGTTGGGAATATTATAACATGTAATTTTGGGGTGAGACTAGGGTGCTTAACATGATAAGGAGGTTATGTTATGAGTTATGTTAGTCGTATGAGTTACGTTCATAAGTTTTACTCAAACTTTAGGTCAAATGTAACTGCAATTTTCTCCCAATATAATTAGAGTTATGGGGTGTTCCACTAATCAAATTTAAGATCTATGAGTCTATTTTCTAACACATTAAACTGTTTATCAATACGACGTCGGAGTAGAGAGATATGGGTGTTTTTGCGAGACTGCGCAGACCGTCACCTACTTGCTTAAATAAGAATCCAAAAATGGGCCAGTTCGGGTCGTCCAAAGAGGCCTTTTTAAAGGACTATCTCCTTAATATATTAGACTTATAATAAGTCATAATAACCAGACATAAGCTCTGTAAACATTCTCCCAAATATTGCCCACAAACCCCAATTGATTTTCTTTCCCTTTCAAGTTCTAATTGGAGGTAAAACCTAGAGTTTGAAGAACCAAGATAGGAGCTGAGTTATCCAACAAATAAGGTAAGTTTACTATCTCTTTAATCTATTTTTTTCTTTTGTAAATTCATGATAAGTCGTTCTATATTTGTAAGAACTCACGGGATGGTGATCGAAAGCCGTGAGTTCGAGTTATTCACTTGTAACGGACTGTTTTGTGGACTGTTTTACGGACTGTTTTATGTTGCTATTGTGCTGTGTTTTTTCCTACTATTTTGTGGAGTTTTTTAGAGGAACGGTGTGGTGAAATACCACATAAATTCAGGGTGGTGGGCTGGTCGTTCGTCATAATATTTTTGGGCTGTTTGATACTACTATGGTGGTCGTTTTGTGTATGAAGAGATTGGGGTGTGTTGGGCTGTTTTGTAGTATTTTGTGGTGTATATAAGGTTGGAAAATAATGTATATAGGCTGTCATTTTTGCGTTCTTGTGTTGTTGGTGTTATCTTGAATTCGGAGGAAGTAAGGATTATAGGGGGAGATGCTGGCCGTTTTAATAGAAAATAAGCTTGTCGTTCATTGTGCGATAATTGTACCTTTCGTAATTTAATGATAGTATTATTACCGTTGTTGTAGATTAAGGTGCGAAGAGGCGAGTTCAACTAGGTGATTGGAAAGATTGTGATAAGGTATGTTAAGGCTAAGCCCTTCCTTCATTTTGGCATGATCTCATAACTACATGTGTTTGATAACAAGGCATAAAGAGAAGTTCATACTCCCAAATTTATATACATTATCCTAGTCTCATAAGTTACAGTATTCTCCCTTATCGGGACTTTATATTCAATTGAGTATTGTATTCTTCCAGTCAAGAGAGCAGAGGGTCTATATATATATACAATATTACAGTATTTTCACCACCATCGAGCTATAATCGGTGGGCAGGCCCCTATTGGGCAACCTCTGATCAGATGGTAAGTTATATATCGAGCCTACTGTGGTTGAGCGCGTATGAGCGAGCCCAGGATGGCCGAGATTCAGAGCCTAGTATGGCCGAGTGCCTATGAGTAATCCTACTATGTCCGAGCAGTTAAACGTACCGAGCCTTATAGGGCCGGGCATTTATTTTACTTACTATATTGAAGGAGTTGAGTCAATATCATCAGGTAAGTATATCTCCGGATCATCTTTGACTTCCAGTTACATTGAGTTATTATATTATCAGCTCATCTTTCAGTTATGTTATTGCCTTACATACTCGGTACATTATTTCGTACTAACGTCCCTTTTCTGGGGATGCTGCATTTCATGCGTGCAGGTTCAGATAGACAGACGGGTAGACCTCCTCAGTAGGTGTTTCCAGAGTTTATCCTGATCGGTAAGCTCTACGTCCTTCAGAGTTGTCGGGTCTAGGATTTAGTGTACATCTTCTGTATGTATGTATATATGTTATGGGTAGGTCGGGGCCCTGTTTCGATCATAATATATCCATCAGTAGAGGCTTGTAGACATATCCTGTCAATTAGTGCAGTATGTTGGGCTTGTAGGCCTGGTATGTATATTTTGTTGGTTTGTCAGCTATAGTAGTTATGACGGCCTTGTCGGCCCAACTTTATATTGATGTTTAGTCAGTGCTAGTTTCCATTCAGTTTTATATTTTGCTTCACAAATTGTCTTGCAATATGACCCCATAGCCAAATTATGATATTATATGTTTAGAGTCTCTTAGTCGCAAGTTGGTACGCTAGGTTAGGTGAGGCACCGGGTGTCGGTCTCGCCCCCAGGTGCGGGGCGTGACAACCTAATCGAAACCTCCTCTAATTAGTACTTTATTCTCTTTGTAAATATGAGCTTATTAATGAATACATTTAAAAAAATACTTGAGTAATGGTTATTGATCTAAATTGTTTTGTTTACAAGTGATTATAAACTAATTAGCTTATTCTTCTAAATGTTAAACCGCTTACAAAAAATTCCGTGTGCGTCACTGATTGAAGCAATGGATGTTCTTCAAACTACTAAACTAGTTCTGGACAAATGTTAGGTCAAAGTTCCGCAAAGCTTCGCATTTAACCAAATGCTCCGCAAATATCAAAGTTCTTAGCAAAACTCAAAGTGTTTGGAATGTGTGTATTGTTAGTAGACATATCTAGTATATGAATTATCATTATTTAATAACTGGGATTTAGTTAAATCTCAATTATAAGGATTTAGGGGTTTTTTAAGCGAGGGGGTTCGGGCAGGGCGAGTTATTTGTCTGGGACGGGCTGTTCAAAATAAAAAGTTAGGGTGGGTCTTTTACATTCAATCAAATTGTGCCACATGTAATTTTTAAGTTCTAATGAGTGATTTAATGCTAGAGGGGTAATTTTATTCTCAAAGTGCAAAATAAGAAATTGAAACGGAGGGTAGATATAACTTATTTTCGATATTAGAGGGGTAAATATGACCATTTTCGTAGATTATAATCTTTTTTATTTATGTATGTCTCCAGATCGAGATCTCTCGTAGGGAATTGACTTTCCTACATGGTTGTACTTTGAGACTTGTAATCTATATGTTGTTTATTTGTTTTAGTAATATATTATATCTCGTTAAAAAAGAAAACAAGTTTATTCTAATCCGGCTCAACACAACGCACTTGAATTAAGTATGTTCATTGCATTATTTAGTGAATCTACAATTGCTATTGATAGAAACTAGGAGTGCACCAAACTGTATAGAGAACCATGTTCTCTATCTGTTCCCACAATAAATCAGCAGTAAATAAAGAACACGTGATATTTACGTGAACAACTCCTTCCTTAAGGGATTAAAAACCACGACCTACCTTAGTAGGATTTCAACTCTACTAAACCGAGCAAACTTCATATTAAAACATATTGCAATCTAGGAATTAAACTCTTAATCTCCCACTCCTTACAATAACTCTATTGTAAGCCCTGTGTAATAACTCTATTACAAAGCAACAAACCTTTACTAACTCTAGTCAATCTAGGAATTAAACTCGTAATCCCTCACCCCTTACAATAACTCTATTGTAAGCCATTTGCAATAACAATATTACAAAGCAACAAACTTTGACTAACTCTAGTCAAGAAACTAAACCAAACAGTGACTTAAATCTATCCTACAAAGACACTTCTTGAAAGTAGTGTAGAATTACAAATAAAGAACAAAATAACAAAGATTCAACAAACCTAAGGACTTAAGATATCTTCAATCTTTGGATCTGGTCTTAGAGGTTACAGCAGCTTTGTTCTTGAGAGAGGTGGTGGCTAGCACTTGAGAGAATATTATCTTTTGATTTGCAAGTATTAGAGAAAAGAAATCTCTTACCTTATATTGATAATATGTGTGTGTGATGTCATCAAAGATGATACAATAAAGTGTCCTTTAGTTTGGCCTTAGCAAGCTATAGATGTGTTGTTGTACTGCTGCTAGACGGTACAGTGCAGCAGCCTGCCAGACGGTAAAGTGCAGCACCTTTTACAACTATAGAGTTGACTGCATGATGACAAGGGAAACTGATACCTATATGTTTCCTCTGTTGTTCCTTTATCCGATTTCATTGAGAATTGAACTGGACATCGGACTAGTTACTCTGAACGCAAAGAAACTAATTATATCATGTTCCTTATCTGGTTCTCTCATGAAGTTTGTCAAATCATCAAAAAAATAAGCATAACTTATTAATTTCCCCCTTTTTGATGATGACAAACTTAGAATTGATATTCTCCTTGAGAACCAGATCTCCACATTGTTCCCCCTACGAATCAACCATATTCCCCCTAAGAACCAGACTAAAAGAACTGATCATAACTGGTTCCTCGAGACTGTTTGGCAAATCATCAAAACACAAAATAACATAACTTATCAATTTTCCCCTTTTTGATGATGACAAATCCAAAATTAATATTCCCCATGAGAATCAGATTCCTTACATGTACTAATCGCATCTGGTCCCTACCTGGTTCCTCAAGAACGTTTGGCAAATCATCAAAATATGAAATAGCATAACTTAGAGCAATTTCCCTTTTTTGATGATGACAAATCCAAAATTGTTGTTTCCCCTGAGAACCAGATTCCTCACATGTTCCCATGCGGATCAGACCTATAATCAACATGTTATCAGCAATGTTTCCCCTACGAAGCACCGCTGCGAAGCAGAGCTATCTTTCATGTACAACATAATATATCAATTCGATTATGTTCCTCCCCCATGTTGACACCCCTGTTGATACCTCTGTAACTTCCCCCTTTTGGCATCATTGAAAAGAATAACAGAAGAAGCACAACCAAAAAACAGTTCAGCAATATTAACTCATGCCACTTGGAAAACACAACATAAAAATAACAAGAACAACAAGTGAATCTCATTGCACAAAATAGAGTAATTTCCCATAGTAGAGTAATTATAACAAAAAAACAGTAGTTTCAACAATATAGAATATGACAATTTAAACAATTAAAGTACCAATGTCATCAAACATAGGGATCAAAAGAAGATAGGAATTCGAGGGAATTTGAAAGGAGTAAAAGACATGGATCACTGGGCAGGAAGAAAAGTAAGTGGCTAAGGCCTTGATGAGCATGCCCATTCGTTCATTCACAATCCTTTGATCAATGATCATCTGCTCTCTCAGGTCCTCTATATGTTTCCTCAATCTTTCATTCTCACATTTCAACTTAGCGTTCTATTCTGCCAAGGGTTCACGGGGACATGGTTCTCTACCTATCTGAGTAGGCCGAACCACCAATCAGATCACCAAGCATTTTTCCAAGCTTCTCCTCATCAAGAACAAACTTAATCCCATGTAGCATCAGAGTATCACATACAACATAGAAGTTTTTACTTCTTCTTCATAAACGTTGGGACTTGGAGGAACAAATAGGTGATTCTATTTTTGGAACTCAACAATGTCAAGAAGTTCCTCCATGTTTTAGCAATATCAGAGTCAACACTCTACCTAACAGTACTTTTTGAGACTTCAGAGTCTTCTACCTCTCCAAACCTAATAACTCAACCTTTTGCTTCTGTAAGGAACCAGGTTCCTCACTCATACTATTCTTTCTTTCCCTGAGCAGCCATGTCTCCCTCTTATTCTTCTCAATTTGTTCACCCTTATCATCTGCTGCATCTTTATCAGCCAACTTTTTTTTCTCCATTTTTTTAATTCTTTCTCACAAGTGAAGATATTTCTACTTCATTCTGTCTTCCACAATCACCACATCAGCAGGTCACACCACTTCATTATCAATCAGCCTACTTTTCATCAATCCTTTTTACTTGATCTGAGGTTTGTTTAAGCACATAACTCAAGATAAAAAGATCATCATCAGAATTAACATCCTAAGAAGGATTAGAGGGACCAAATCCCTCATTCAGTTTCCCTTTTTCAAGCACATTCACCAATTCCTCCATCCTTCAAGGCTTCTACAAACCCAGTAACAATTTCAGTCTCACTCTCTAGAATATTAGATCTACCCCGTTCCTTTTCAATTAAAGTCCCATCAAAATCTACAAAAGACTTCTTGGGTTTTGATTCACATAGAGTAAGAATTTTGGAAGGTGACAGAGTTGGGTTCACTTCTGGCATATTTAGAGAGAAGGATGCTTTTTTATATAAGGTTGATTTGGTTTTGAAGAAAAAAGAATCGATTTTGGTTGGGTGTGAGAGAAGGAAATGGTTTTTGGGGCAACGGGTCAGTTCAGAAAGGTTTAACATTTTGGACTTCAAAAATTAAGAGAGAGGTGAGAATAAATTAATGACATGACACTTAAGCAGTTTAAAAAGGTATATAAGTATTGAAGAAACTACTAATCTGAGTCATATGAACCGGGTTCTTTGACAATTTTTGAAAATTTGAGCAAAACCTCCTAGAAGTGCAATGTCGCTCATACTTGTTTTCTCCTGAAACTGCTATGTGTGGATACCTGTAATGCTATAGAATTGAGTTAGATGCCACCAGAAAAATACTTTTTAGCAATGTACCTTTCTTTCTTTACATAACCAATCATCAAGGGACCAGGTCCTTAGTTGAGCTTGATCAACCCCAACTCTAGATGGCCTCTTTCAAAGTATTTTCTGCTCAGTTCTTTGGTAAAGATATATCTGCTACCTGATCCTCTGTCTTGCAAACCTTCATACAAATAATTCATTTTTCAATATTGTCCCTCAAAAAGTAATATCGCACATTAATGTGCTTTGTCTCCTTGTGTTATATCGGGTTCTTTGCAATATTTAGAGCACTTGTATTATCACATAACAATGGCATACAATCTATAAATACACTCAAATCTTCTAGCTTTTTCTTGATCTATAGCAGTTGAGCACAACAAGAGGCAACATCCAAATATTCAGTTTCCATAGTCAAAAGAGCCACAAGGTTTTGTTTCTTTGTACCCTATGAGATCAAGCATGATCCCAGAAAATGTGCCATTCTATATGTTCTCTTTCGATCCACCAAATATCCAACATGATCATCATCAGCATATCCAACCAAGTCAAAATTATCTCCTGGAGGATAGAAGAGGACCCGGTCCTACGTTCCCTTAGGATACCTCAAAATTCTTTTGTAAACCTTCAAGTGAGATTATTCTGGGCTTGATTGGAACCCAAAACACAACCCAACACTAAAAACAATATCAGGTTTGCTAACAGTCAAGTATAGAAGAGATCCAATGATACCCATGTACATAGTTTCATTGACAGGACAACCAGTTTCGTCCATGCCTAAACGAGTTACATCCCGTGCTTTCGGTCTATGGCTTTGAGTCGCTCGACATATGTAAATAGACCCGAGCCATGAAAGCATTTTGATCATATATAAGTATGAAAATAAAGAGCACAGTGCATAAAAAGATGAAGTCTCTAAATAATGTAGGACTTATAAGTGTGACGATGATGGTTAGGAACAATAGTTGGTGTTTGCAAAATAGACTACGGACTAATGTTGATTACCTTGATAATGAGTTTAATAAATGTGTTAAATAACTTGGTATATATCAATTTTAGATCAAAGAGTTTATGACATGCATTAGTTTAATTTTGGAGTGTAGTGAAAGAAAGAATAAAAATGGAATTAGCTAAAGATGAAAATGGACCCTGTCATAATTGAGGATGGACACCTTTTCACATGGACGCATAATATGAAATGAGAAAATGACTCATTCACTCTACATAGGTGATCTGGTGGTTGTATGTAGGGGTGGACAATTCATATTTTTTTATAAAGGGGAAGTGGACCCACGGTCCAAGGGGTTATAAATTGTCTTAATATACTACTTGAATTAAATTAGTTTCTTAGTGAGAATAAAGGCATCAATGAAAGTTAGTTATTTCTTACGGTATGAAGAGTTCTTTAAATTGAATTTAGACAATAAATTTATTAACCATAGCACATTATTCAATTCATATAAACCCCATCTCAATCAACTAGAAGCCCTTTACAATTGCACCATTTTGGACAACTATCTCTAAGGAAATTGTATTGTAATTTTCTTCTTGGTTTGGAAGATTTATGTATAAAGGTGTTGGGAAGGCTTATATCTAGTTCATCTTATCCCTTTTCTTCAAATAATTAAGGTAAGAATTCAACAATCCTTCTAGATAAGTTTATCTTTAACTTAGAGAAATTCACTTTAATTTCTTATTGATTTAGAAATAAAGGTTCTTGTAGTGTATTTGAGGAGGATTTGGTTATGTTGAAGGGCTGAAAATATAGTTATAAATATGTATATGTGTTGTTATCCTTGCTGTTCAAGGTAATATTATACCCTTCTCCATGTATTTGAGGTCATTTGGATCATAGTTTGGTTATTGATGAAGTGTTGTAGTTGTTGAACGGTTTTGAGTGGTTTCTTAAGGTATCCTATGGCTGAAAATTGTGAAGTATAGTTGTTTGTAATGGTGGTTGTGTTGTGAGTAGAGGAGAAGAGCTAGTAGTGCTGAATTGCCATTGTAGGATGAGATGAAGTTTATACACTTTAAGTGTTCGATAAAATATCGTAGTGAATCCAATTCTTGGTTTATTGATTCGATTGTGATCCAAATAATTTATACAATATTGATTATCATTCATAGAGTGTACGGGAACTCGTGAGATATCACTAGCCAAGCAATAAAGGTATGTTAAGATTATCCCTTCTTTTCTTTTGGTATGATCCATACGATACAAACGAAACGAGCAAACGCGCAACTTTTATAAATGCCTCTATTCATAGAAGCACTAGGAGTGCCTATGTTGTTGATTCCCCATGTGTATTATTATTATATATTCTGTACATGGGTCTCAAAAAAATACGTAAGTTGATAAAGTTTATCCGAGGGATCTTATTGACTTACTTCATTATGCATTGCATTCATTTATACATGTACATTGACCCATAACCAGATGGCTTTATATACGCGTATATTGTATGTATATGGATATGGAAAAAGGTTGCGGCGTTATATGTGTACCACCACCTAATTAGTTGGTATATGTTGGTGATTTTGCCCACATAGGCCGAGATGATATGATGGGATATCCTCAAAGTCTTAATGATGTTATGTACGCATATACCTATGCATGATATGACATTTATCCGCATATGCATGACATTATAAAAGTTTCATGATTAACAAAGCTATTCGGACTCACAGGTTTAGTCCTTTACTCCTTGTTTCTTTTATGTCTTTTACATACTACTTTTCATGCCTTACATACGCGGTCCTTTATTCGCACTGACGCCCATATTGCTTGGGGCCTGCATTTCATGCCCGCAGGTGTAGGTAGACAGGCCGATGGTCCCCCTTCTTAGTATCCTTGCTCAGCGAGAGTTGGTGTGGTCCAGTTGATCCGGAGCTGCTATTGGGTTTTGGTACGGTACTTTTGTATACATATATGGGTATGACGGGACCCAATCCCGTCCTTTATACAGTTGTACACATTATTAGAGGTCTGTAGACAGTCATGTATAGTTGGATAGTATGTGTCCTTGTCGGCTCGCCCTACCGTATCCCGTATATATATGTACATATGTCTTTTGGACATATTTGCTCGCGTATGTTATTCACATGATTCAGTAGTTTATTGCCAGATGTTATGCGTGACCTACACTTATTCCATGTTTTATCTTAGACCTATGCTTACGGGTGTTCGACAGGTAGACTCAGGCACTCGTCATGGCCCATTGGTTGGGTCATGATAAAAGTGATATCAGAGCAATTTTGTCCTAGGATTGTCTACAGACCGTGTCTAGTAGAGTCTTGCTTATGAGTGCGTTGTGCACCACATTTATAAACATGAGGCTACAAAACATATAGGATGTTACCCTTCCTTCTTATCTTCGATCATACGATATAAGGATTCATTTTCCTAACGATATATTATGTTTTCAGTGATGCCCAAGAAGGCTACAGCCGCCTAGAAGGGCAAGCCCGTGGATGATGAGACTACAAGTTGAGTGCCACGTGTTACCAGGCTCGGGGAGAGTCACATAGTGAGACTCCATCTCATACTTCACATACCCTACCCTCTCTGAAGGAGATCCAAGGGGCACCAGCTCCAGCGCCCGCCCTAGAACCCACAGTTCCTCATCCAGATGCCCCGGTTCAGGAGATGAGAGATGTTATTCAGCTATTGACTCGATTAGTGGCTGTAGAGGCTCAGCACCAGGAGACAGGTATTGGTCATGTAGATAGGGCCATCAGTTTGAGGGTTCATGATTTCATTAATTTGGACCCTCCCGTATTCACTGGAGCAGATCCAAACGAGGACCCTCATGTATTTATCGATAGAATGCAGAGAACTTTGAGGGTAATGAAGGCCACTACAACTGAGTCAGTTGAGCTAGCTTCCTATAGACTTCAGGATGTTGCAGTTAATTGGTACGAGTCTTGGGAGTTGTCTAGAGGTAAGGATGCCCTTCCAGCAGTATGGCAAGAGCTTACAGAGGCTTTTCTTTGTCATTATTTGCCACCAGAGCTTTGACGGGCTAGAGTTGATAGATTCTTGACCCTTCGGCAGGGTAATATGAGTGTTCAGGAGTACAACCTTCAGTTTGATTCTTTGTCTAGGTATACTCCCACTACTGTAGCTAAGATGGAGGATCGGGTTCATCGGTTCATGATGGGGTTGGAGTCGTACCTGCTTATTGATTGTATGTCGGTCTCACTTTAGCCAGGCATTGATATTTCTTATATTTAGGCATACGCTCAGGGTGTAAAGGAGTGTAAGTAGAAGCAGAGGGTCGATCGTGAGCATGATAGGGGCCAGAGTAAGAGAGTGAGATCTTTAGGCCCTTCTAGTGAGTTCTGATGTGGTCAGAGATAGCAGTACCCGAGGTATCCAGCTCAGTTGTCGGCTAATGCACCCCATCAGTTTACCGGTAGGAGATTTGATCATTCCACATATTCAGGGCCTAGTCAGAATTCCAGGGCCTGTAGTTCTCAGTGTAGGGGTGAGTCAAGTCAGATGAGGCTGCCCTTTCCACGATGTGCTCAGTGTGGTAAGCAGCATGTTGGGAAGTGCCTTATAGGGTTGGGTAATTGTCATACTTGTGGTTATCCAGTCCACATTATGAGAGATTATCCGACGAGAGGCGGTGCAGGTATAGTTCAGCCAGCGAGATCTATAGCTGGTTCGTCATCATTAGTACGCCCCCCTGGGCAAGGTTCACATGCACCAACTGGTCGTGGTAGAGGTAGAAGTGGAGCATCTAGCTTGAGCAATCCTCAGAACCGTATTTACACATTAGCGGCTCGAAAAGATCAGGAGTCATCACCCGATGTTGTTATAGGTATATTATCAGTCTCCTCATATGATGTATATGCATTGATTGATCCAGGTTGCACCTTATCGTACGTCACTCTATTGGCTGCTAGTAAGTTTGGGATAGAACCTGAGTTGATTGAACCTTTTGAGGTATCTACACTTGTTGGGTATCCAGTAAAAGCTAGACGGGTATATAAAGACTGTATAGTAGTAGTTCATAGTCATTCTACAGTACCAGACCTGATTAAGTTAGATATGGTGGAATTTGATGTTATAATGGGTATGGATTGGTTGGCTTCTTCTTATGCTAGCATTGATTGTAGATCAAAGATGGTTCGGTTCCAGTTTCCAGGGGAGCCAATTCGAATGGAAAGGTAATACTGCATCACCGAGAGGTAGGTTTATTTCCTATCTTAAGACAAGGAAGATGATCATAAAGGGCTATATTTATCACTTAGTTAAGGTACATAATGTGAAAGTATAGTCACCGACCCTTCAGTCTATCCTGGTGGTTAATGAGTTTCCCAATGTTTTTCCCGATGAGCTTACAGGCCTTTCGCTAGAGTGGGAGATTGAGTTTGCTATTGATATATTACTAGATACTCAGCCGATATATATTCCTCCTTATAAAATGGCACTCGTAGAGCTGAGAGAGTTGAAAGAACAACTGAGGAATTTGCTTGAAAAAGGCTTTATCAAATCCAGTACATCACCGTGGGGAGAACCTGTGTTATTTGTGAGAAAGAAAGATGGTTCCTTGCAGATTTGTATTAATTATAGGCAGTTAAATAAGGCGACGATCAAGAATAAGTACCCGCTCCCGAGGATTGATGATTTATTTGATCAGTTGCAGGGTTCTATGTGTTTATCAAAGATAGACTTGAGGTGTGGGTACCATCAGGTAAGGGTTAAAGAGAAAGATATTCCGAAGACAACATTCAGGACCAAATACGGGCACTTTGAGTTTCGAGTTATGTCGTTCGGGTTGACCAATGCCCCAACAGTATTCATAGACTTGATGAACCGTGTGTTTAGACCCTTTCTAGATCAGTTCGTTATTGTATTTATAGATGATATTTTGGTTTACTCCCATTCAGAGGCTGGGCATGAAGATCATTTACGTATTGTGCTTAGAGTTCTACAAGAAAGGAAGTTGTATGCAAAATTCTCTAAATGTGAATTCTAGTTAAATTCTATAGCTTTACTTGGTCATATTATTTCAGGTAAGGGTATCCGAGTTGATACACAGAAGATTGAGGTAGTGAATACTTGGCCTAGACCCACGACACCGATGGAGGTTCGTAGCTTCCTGGGTTTGGCAGGTTATTACAGGAGATTTGTAGAGGACTTTTCTTCTCTTTCAGCACCATTGACAAAGTTGACTCAGAAGGCAACTAAGTTTCAATGGACTGATGTTTGTGAGCGAAGTTTCCAAGCATTGAAGGACAAATTGACTTCAGCACTGGTTCTGACACTCCCATAGGGGACCGATGGTTATACTATCTATTGTGATTCTTCGGGCGTTGGATTGGGTTGTGTACTGATGAAACATGGTAAGTTTGTAGCTTATGCTTATAGAAAACTAAGAAAGCACGGGAAGAATTACCCGACCCACGATTTAAAGTTAGCCGCGGTGATTCATGCACTAAAGATGTGGAAGCACTATTACTACGCCATTCATGTTGATATCTATACGGATCATAAGAGCCTTAAGTATGTCTTCAATTAAAAGGAATTGAATTTACGTTAGAGGTGATGGTTGGAGCTACTAAAAGACTATGATGTTGATATTTTATACAATCTAGGGAAGGTGAATGTAGTAGTTCATGCCCTCAGCCGTAGATCAATAGGTAGCATATCATATTTACAGCCAGAGAAGAATGAGATAGCCCGTGAGATTAATCAGCTAGCCAACCTGGGAGTTCGATTACTAGATTCAGGTGATATCAGAGTTATTATTTAGGACACAACAACATCCTCTTTAGTAACTGAAGTGAAGGAACGCCAGTATGAGGATCCTGTGCTAGCTCATTACAGGGATACAACTCCTCAAAAGGAGAAGAAACCATTCGAGATTACAGGAGATGGAGTCCTCAGATATCAAGGTCTATTATGTGTTCCTAATATGGCAGGGTTGCGCTGGCAGGTTGTGGGAGAAACTCACTATTCTCATTATTCTGTTCATCCAGGAGTGACAAAGATGTATCATGATATCAAGGAGGTATACTGATGGGACGAAATGAAGAAAGATATAGCAGAGTTTGTTGCCTAGTGCCCAAATTGTCAGCAGGTTAAGATTGAGCATCAGAAAACCGGTGGATTATTGCAGGATATAGAGATTCTGACTTGGAAATGGGAAGTAATTAATATGGATTTCATCATAGGCTTACCTCGTACCCAGCGTAAGTTCGATTATATATTGGTGATTGTTGATAGACTTACAAAATCAGCCCATTTTCTACTTGTCAGGACTATGTATTCAGCAGAGGATTATGCAAGACTTTACATTAAAGAGATAGTACGACTTCATGGTATCCTTATATATATTATCTCAGATAGAGGTGCTCAGTTTATAGCTAATTTCTGGAGGTCCTTCTAAAAAGGATTGGGGACTCAGGTAAGTCTTAGTACAACATTTCATCCCTAGACAGACGGTCAGGCCAAGCGTACTATTCAGACACTTGAGGATATGTTACGGGCTTGTGTGATGGACTTCAGGGGTGGCTGGGATGATCATCTTCCGCTTATTGAGTTCGCGTATAATAATAGCTATCATTCCAGCATTCAAATGGCTCCATACGAAGCTCTTTATGGATGAAAGTGTAGGTTACCTATCGGATGGTTCAAGGTTAGGGAAGCCAAGTTAGTATAACCAGAGTTGGTACAATATACAATTGAGAAGATTAAGCTTATACGGGAAAGTCTATTAGCAGCTCAAAGTCATCAGAAGTCCTATGCAGATAATCAATGATGAGACTTGGAGTTTCAGGTAGATGACTATTTATTCCTAAAGGTATCACCGATGAAAGAATTATGAGATTCGGTAAGAAAGGAAAGCTTAGCCCTCGGTACATTGGACCTTATAAGATTATACGCAAAGTAGGCCAAGTAGCATATAAGTTAGACTTACCTTCCAACTTGGAGTCTGTACATCCAGTCTTTCATATGTCTATGCTCCGTAAGTGTATTGGAGATCCTTCTAGAGTCATTCCAGTTGACGGTGTTCAGGTTGCAGAGCAACAATCATATGAGGAAGCTTCCATTGCTATACTAGATAGACAAGTTCGGAGATTGAGAACTAAGGATTTAGCTTCGGTTAAAGTACTTTGGAGAAACAATAATATGGAGGAGATGACTTGGGAAGTTAAAGAAGACATGAAGACTAGGTATCCTCACTTGTTTCCTCTTCCAGAGTAGGATCGGACTGAGACATCATAGCCTTTAGGTACGTATATGATACTAGATTCTTATGTTAGTTACTGTCATTGGTCGTGTGAGGCCATTGGTGTTATTGATGATTGTGACCCTATGTGGCTTTGTATTTTTGGGTTTTCTGCATGACAGGTTGGTACTAGTACCGTTATAGAGGAGACTCTAACAGAATTTCTATAGATCTCTAAGAATTAACATTCGAGGACGAATGTTTCTAAAGGGGGAAGGATGTTACATCCCGTGCTTTCGGTCTATGGCTTGAGTCGCTCGGCATATGTGAATAGACCCGAGCCATGAAAGAATTTTGGTCATATCTAAGTATGCAAATAAAGAGCACGGTGTATAAAAAGATGAAGTCTCGAAATGATGTAGGACTTATAAGTGTGACGATGATGGTTAGAACCAATAGTTGGTGTTTGCAAAATAGGCTACGGACTAGTATTGATTACCTTGATAATGAGTTTAATAAATGTGTTAAATAACTTGGTATATATAAAATTGAGGTCAAAGAGTTTATGATGTGCTTTAGTTAAATTTTGGAGTGTAGTGAAAGAAAGAACAAAAATGGAATTAGCTAAAGATGAAAATGGACCCTACCATAATTGAGGATAGACACCTTTTCACGTGGACGCATAATATGAAATGAGAAAATGACTCATTCACTCTACATAGGTGATCTGGTGGTTGTATGTAGGGGTGGACAATTCATATTTTTTTATATAGGGGAAGTGGACCCACGGTCCAAGGGGTTATAAATTGTCTTAATATACTACTTGAATTAAATTAGTTTCTTAGTGAGAATAAAGGCATCAATGAAAGTTAGTTCTTTCTTACGGTATGAAGAGTTCTTTAACTTGAATTGAGGCAGTAAATTTATTAACCATAGCACATTATTCAATTCACATAAACCCCATCTCAATCAACTAGAAGCCCTTTACAATTGCACCTTTTTGGATCTCTAAGGAAATTATATTGCAATTTTCTTCTTGGTTTGGATGATTTGTGTGTAAAGGTGTTGGGAAGGCTTATATCCAGTTCATATTATCTCTTTTATTCAAATAATTAAGGTAAGAATTCAACAATCCTTCTAGATAAGTTTATCTTCAACTTAGATAAATCCATTTTAAATTCTTATTGATTTAGAAATAAAGGTTCTTGTAGTATTTGAGGAGGATTTGGTTATGTTGAAGGACTGGAAATATAGTTATAAATATGTATATGTGTTGTTTTCCTTGCTGTTCAAGGTAATATCATACCATTCTCCATGTATTTGAGGTCATTTGGATCATAGTTTGGTTATTGATGAAGTGTTGTAGTTGTTGAACGGTTTTGAGTGGTTTCTTAAGGTATCCTATGGCTGAAAATTGTGAAGTACAGTTGTTTGTGATGGTGGTTGTGTTGTGAGTAGAGGAGAAGAGCTAGTAGTGTTGAATTGCCATTGTAGGATGAGATGAAGTTTATACACTCTAAGTGTTCGATAAAATGTCGTAGTGAATCCAATTCTTGGTTTATTGATTCGATTGTGATCCAAATAATTTATACAATATAGATTATCATTTGTAGAGCGTACAGGAACTCGTGAGATATCGCTAGCCAAGCAATAAAGGTATGTTAAGACTATGCCTTCTTTTCTTTTGGTATGATCCATACGATACAAACGAAACGAGCAAACGCGCAACTTTCATAAATGCCTCTATTCATAGAAGCACTAGGAGTGCCTATGTTGTTGATTTCCCATGTGTATTATTATTATATATTCTGTACATGGGTCTCAAACAAATACGTAAGTTGATAAAGTTTATCCGAGGGATCTTATTGACTTACTTCATTATGCATTGCATTCATTTATACATGTACATTGACCCATAACCAGATAGTGTTATATACACGTATATTGTATGTATATGCGATATGGAAAAAAGTTGTGGCGTTATATACGCACCACCACCTGATCAGTTGGTATACATTGGTGATTTTTCCCATAGAGGCCGAGATGATATGATGGGATACCCTCAGAGTCTTAATGATATTATGTACGCATATACCTATGCATGATATGACATTTATACGCATATGCATGACATTATAAAAGTTTCATGATTAACAAAGCTATTCAGACTCACAGGTTTAGTCCTTTACTCCTTGTTTCTTTTATGTCTTTTACATACTACTTTCCATGCCTTACATACTCAGTCCTTTATTCGCACTGATGCCCCTATTGCTTGGGGCCTGCGTTTCATGCTCGCAGGTGTAGGTAGACAGGCCGACGGTCCCCCTTCTTAACATCCTTGCTCAGCGAGAGTTGGTATGCTCCAGTTGATCTGGAGCTGCTATTGGGTTTTGGTACCGTACATTTTTATATATATATGGGTATGACGGGGTCCAATCTCGTCCTTTATATAGTTGTACACTCTATTAGAGGTTTGTAGACAGTTATGTATAGTTGGATAGTATGTGGCCTTGTCGGCTCGCCCTACCGTATTCCGTATATATATGTACATATGTCTTTTGGACATATTTTCTTGTGTGCGTTATTCACATGATTCAGTAGTTTATTGCCAGGTGTTATGCATGACCTAAACTTATTCCATGTTTTATCTTAGACCTATGCTTAGGGGTGTTCGACAGGTAGAGTCGGGTACTCGTCATGGCCCATCGGGTGGGTTTAGCTTTCTCCATCTCAAATCTTTTCAACAGCTCCTTGAACTACTTAAACTTCAAAATTTGAAGGACCAGGTTCCTCCATATTTGAAACATCATTGACATCAACAGAATTATGACTTCCACTTCTTTGTTTTGCGTCACGAGTACCTGATGCAATATTAGAAACCCTATGTTCAGCTTCAGTCGAGGTGATAGAGGGACCAGGTTCCTCTGTGCCTTTTGGATATTCTGCTGCATCTTCTTCATCAATTTGCTTGACTTGACACATCAAATGTCCTTCTATTTGCAATATCTATAGCTTTACCAGGAACATTTGTAAATTCTCCATCTTCATCTTCTATGTTATGTGACCCTTTTGCCACTATTGTTGATAATAAAACATTTTGCATCCGAATACTCTCAGGTAAGTCAACTTGGGTTTTTTCCCATTGAACAGTTCATAGAGAGACTTCTCGAGAAGGGACCTGATTATGTACTTGTTAATCAAGTAGCAGGCGGTATTGACTGCTTCAGCCTACGAACCAGGTCCTCCATAACCAACTTGTTCAACAAATAAAAACTCGCATGCCCCAGTCGTCTGCGCTATAACTCAGCATCATCATCATCAATGACATTTAGACATGTTATATCACCACCATTCAGTTAATCAAGGTCTGCAAATATAGATGTTCTTGAACCTTTTGGATATCAACATCGCTTCACCAGTTTTGAGATTGGTGACAGTGCAAGATTTGGACAAGAACTTCACTTCATTTTCCCTTATCACTGATTTGAGACATACTCAACAAGCTATATTTCAAGCCACTCACATGTCACATACATTTTCAATTGCATGGGAGAGTATTTTTCCAATTTTGCCAACACCAAGAATATAGCCCTTCTTGCCATTTCCAAAAGACACACTCCCACCTTAGAAAGCCCGGAGTGAGAGGAAATCATCCATTCTTCCAGTCATATGCTTAGAGAAATCGTTATCCATGTACCATCTTTTGACTGCTACCTCTCATTCCAGCCTGCATACGAAATCACTGATTAGAGTTAGAAACCCAAACCAACTTGGGTCCCTTATAATGATAGAACGGGCGGATCAAACTTCTTTTTGCCCATGCAGGCAGCATATATTTTCTTTTCAGGGAATCAGGTTCCTCAACAGTAGGCCTCTTTTTAACAAAAACTTTATTTTTCTGCAAAGACTGAATTTTAGTTTTACATGAGTCCTTGTAATGACCCGTTTGACCATAGTGAGTACACAACCAATTATCAGCCACAATTACATACTAGCTATGGGGATTGTAAGAGGTTTTAGCCGTTTGGAACCCGATTCCTTGCTTGTTTCTACCATTACCCTTGTACATAGATGTTATTACATCAAAGGACCAGGTACATTTAAGTGACTTATCAAGATCATTTTAACCCTTTTCAAATTCTCCTGAAGTTGTCTATTCTTTTCAAGCTCGGCAACAAGACTTGTTTTAACGTTCTTAAGCTCACTCTCAAGCTCAAGTTGAGCCTCACTAGCAACATCTTTACCCTTAGTGTTGTCCATCCATTTTTTCGTTTGGTTTTTCAACAAGTTATTTGCTCTAGTTACTTCTTCCACTTGTTCCTTCAAGTCTACAATGGAAACTACCATATCATCCCTCTCTTGTTCTATGTCACTAATTTCTTCTATTAAAGCATTTTTTCTCATTAATGAGGCTATGATAGGCATCAATCAACACATTTGCTAATGACATTAATTCTTTCTTTGAGTAAGCTTTCAAATTTCTTTGAACATCAAGAAAACTTATCTTATCTTCCTAGTTGTCCTCATCATCATCAGATTTGGCCATGAGTATAAAGATTGACTCATATTCTGAAAATCCATTGTCAGCAACCATCATAGATGTATCTTCTTGGTCATCTTCACCTTCAGATTCACTGGAGGAATTTCCCCAGGCAGCCAGGGCTTGCTTCACCATGTTGTCAGCAGCATCTCTTCTTTTGAACTTTCTGTCAGGGACCTAGTTCCTCTTAGTCGCCTTATCAGTGTTGGTTTTGTAATGATCCTGCTTATGAAGAGGACAATCTTTAATGAAGTGTCCAGACTTTCCACATGTATGGCTTTGAAATTTTTGCCGGAACTTCCTTTCTTTGGAATTCCACCATTCTTTCGAATAATCTTTTGGAATCTTCGAGTGAGATACTCCATGTCAGATTCATCACTATATGAGTCGTTGTTGGCAGCCTTGAAAACCAGGTTCTTCTCCTTCTTGGGATTTCTTATTTCAAGATCATTCTTTCTCTTCATCTCATAAGTTATGAGATTTCCAATAAGCTCATCAATAGTGAGTTTCTGCAGGTCTTTGGCTTCAGCGATAGCATTAACCTTGCTCTTCCAGGAACCTGGTAGAACACAGAGTATCCTTCGGACCAGCTTTTTGGTTGGAATGATTTCACCAAGTGAATGAAGCTCATTGATTATGAAGGTGAAACAGGTATGCATATCTTGAATAAACTCATCCTCTTTCATTTTAAAGAGTTCATACTCAGTTGTAAGCATATTTATTTTGGACTGCTTTACCTAAGTAGTTCCCTTATGAGCCGTTTGAAGCTCTTCCTAGATTTCCTTGGCAGATTCACATGCCAAGATACGATTATACTCGTCTGGTCTAATACCACACACAAGAATCTTCTTCGCCTTGAAGTTCTTCTCAACAGCTTTTCGGTCAGCATTATTGTATTCTTTTCTTGTCTTTGGAATAGTCCTTTTTCCCTCTCCAACAGCCTTCATAAGGACAAAAGGACCATCACAAATCACGTCCCAAAGCTCGGAGTCTTCAGCCATAATGAAGTCATGCATTCTTATTTTCCACCAACCATAATATTGACCATTGAATCTTGGGGGTCTATAGGTTGATTGTCCTTCCTCGAAGTTTGGTGGAGTAGCTATGATGAAGATCCTTTCTAGGTGTTAACATTTTATAAAGAACCTGCTCTGATACCAAATGATAAAAAATAGGAGTCCATCAAACTGTATAAAGAATCAGGTTCTCTATCGGTTCCCGCAGTAAATCGATAGTAAATAAAGAACACGCGATATTTATGTGGAAAACTCCTTGCTCAAGGGATTCAAAAATCACGACTTACCTTAATAGGATTTCAACTCCACTAATCCGGGCAAACTTCATATTACAACCGATTGCAATCTAGGAATTAAACTCTTAATCCCCCACTCCTTACAATAACTCTATTATAGGCCCTTTGTAATAACTCTATTACACAATAATAAACCTTTATTAACTCTAGTCAATTTAGGAATTAAACTCTTAATCCCTCTCCCCTTATAATAACTCTATTGTAAGCCATTTGCAATAACTTTATTACAAAGCAACAAATATTGACTAACTCTATTCAAGAAACTAAACCAAATAATGGTTTAAATTTGTCCTATAAAGATACTTCTTGAAAGTAGTGTAGGATTACAAATGAAGAACAAAATAACAAAGACTCAACAAACCTAAGGACTTAAGATATCTTCAATCTTTGGAACTGGTCCTTGAGGTTGCAGCAGCTTTGTTCTTGAGAGGGGTGGTGGCTAACACTTGAGAGAATATTATTTTTTGATTTACAAGTGTTAGAGAAAAGAAATCTCTTGCCTCATGTTGATAATATGTGTGTGTGATATCATCAAGGATGATGCAATAAAGTGTCCTTTAGTTTGGCCTTAGCAAGCTACAACTGTATTGATGTACTGCTGGCAGACGGTACAGTGCTGCAGCCTACTAGACGGTAGAGTGCAGCAGCTTTTATAGCTATAGAGTTGACTGCTCGACGACCAGTGGAACTGATCCCTATCTGCTCCCTTTGTTGTCCCCTTATCTGATTTCATTGAGAATTGAACTAGACATCTGACTAATTACTCTGAATGCAAGAGAACTAATTGTATCAGGTTCCTTATTCGGTTCTCTCGTGAGGTTTGTCAAATCATCAAAACAAAAGAAGCATAACTTATCAGTTATTGAATGTTTGATTCATCGTTTTAAACATTTGATTGGCGTACTCCTTTTGTCCCAAAAAGAATGGCAAGGCTCCTAGTATGAAGACTTAGTCATCTAATTATCTATTTGAAATATTCGAACATCATTTCTCAACTTTTTTATACAAACTTACATTTCGAGAAACAAATTTTTAAATAGTTGAAAATATAATAAAGTGCTAGAAATATCATATTTGGAGAAAAAACTGTTACGTTCTCCACATTAGTAGTCTAAAATAATCGAAACAAAGAAAGCACTCGATACTAACTAAATAACTACATGAAAGCGGCGTCTTCGCCTGAAAAGTCTACTTAATATGTATATACATAAATACAAATAATATTGTACGCAAAAACTTTCAAAGTGAGGTCTCATGTTCGATTTTGCGTACCTTGCTTGTGTGTGTTTTAATTTTCTGTAACTTTTTCTGCCATAAAATAGATGTCGTCTTACCTGACAAGGAAAACTAATTCAATGTGACAAGAACCAGTTTTCTTCTGACTTTGAATTATTTCATAAAACTTAAAATTCTAACTATGAAAAAATTAGGTTTCTCTGCAATTTGTAATATCTATTTCATCAAATATAAAACGCAACTCTGAAAAGATTACTCTTTCTTTGCAATTTGCAATTTTTAGGGATTTCTAAGTCCTCTTGGTATCCCCCCC
>AWOL01S0016953.1:134881-163600 GCA_000715115.1 Nicotiana otophora
CCCCTCATTTTCTTCTTTCTAGCTGGGATTTCATGATGATTCTATTCTTTTCTTTGTGGGTTAAATTCTATAAAATTATTTAAGGTTTATCTCTATGAAGCTGAATGGTTATTTTGTGTCTTATATAGAAGTAAAAAAAAATATTTCCTCCGACCTATTTTACGTGTATGTGTTACTATTTAGGGAGTTTAAATAGTTTTTTCATTAATTACGACTTTATCAAACTCTTTTTAAATAATTTGAATATTTAATTATGTTAACTCATAGTGCTTTTTATGTAATTAAACATGGTAAAGATCAATTAGCTAGGTTTTGGGCCGATAGAATAATAATTGATGCTTATGTCACAATGGAAGAAATACTTATCTCATTACTTTATTTTCTTAATTTTAAGCTTTTACCTTTAGAATTGAAATTTCAAATTAGTAACTTCTATTTTATCCTTTCTTTGCTTTGAATCGTAAATACGAGAGTTGAGTAAATGAAAAATTCAACGGGGGTTCATGACTAAGGGGAAAGATGCCGGTGTATTGGTAGAAAATAAATAATACACGTGGAATTATATGTGGCTGACAGGGCATGATATATGGATCACTAAGAAGATGACAACTGCAGTGTAATAATTAAAAGATGCACGGTTACAAGAGGTACAAACAAATCACTCACAAGATGAAAGGACGCAATTGCTCGAGCCTAAATTGTTCAATGAAGAGATACGGATAAAAATTAATCAAGACAATAAAAAGGAAAGATTCACGAACCTCCAATTAATGAGGAAGAAGAATCGGAACCGTTACAGAATCTTTATGGACAGTTACGATCGCCAATTATAACGGTTTATTTAATGTCATTAATGCTCATAATGACTCAAACATAAAAGGAATGAAACGTTATATTTGTAAACCCCTATATAAGGGAAGAGAATTTCACTTGTAAAGGCACGTTCTGATTCTTAATCGAATACAATTACTTTCTTTTATTTTCAATCAATTATTTTCATATTTCTTGTCACGTTTACTTCCTTTCATATAATTGAGAAAGTACGGAATTTCTTGATTATCAGTAACCCGAGTTCTTCTAAAAATAGGCTTTGACCGAGAATCTTATTTTTTGGTTAAACAAATTAGTTCTGTTACCGAAAATCTGATAATCTTTTTACTTTCCAAATCTTTCTCTCTCACAACCAAATCATGTCAACTGTCAATGACAACAACCAACAGGTAGAAGGAACTCCAGTTCCATCACCTCAGGGATCTCCACGCACTTCTCGAGAAGGAACACCTGAAAGATCTGCTACTCACACGAATGAACAATATGGAGATGAGCAGACCGTTGAGCAGGATGCTCTGAAACAGTTAATCGATGAACACGTGAATAATGCTCTCCAAACTTTTGTGAGGGGACTGTCAACTGTACCACCAACTCCTCCCCCAAATAATACTGCAACTGTAGAAATTCCACGCTCATGGCTTGCTAATTCAGGAAGCGGGGGAACTCCTAATGAGTCACGTGATAGGAGACCAGGTACACCAAATAATTCTGATTTACAAACTTTACTGCTAACTTTGCAGAAACATGTGAAAGATCAAAATGACTACATCGAGCAAATACCTGGCGTACCACCTGTGATTAAGGGAGTGGATATCGACAAATATTCACAATAACCCTGGAAACCAAGCGGACTCCATTACCCATTCCCAAGAAGTTCAAAATTCCTGGCATCTCAAAATATGATGGAACAACCGATCCACGTGACCATGTCACTGCACACCACAGGAGTAAAAGGCAATGATTTAACCAAGTAGGAAATTGAGTCAATATTGGTCAAAAAGTTTGGAGAAACACTCACGAAAGGGGTGTTAACATGGTATTCTCTTTTACCTGAAAATTGTATTGACTCTTTTGCTGAGCTTGCAGATTTATTTATAAAAGCACACTCGGGGGCTCAAAAAGTTGAAAAAAGAATGGAAGATATCTTCAAAGCGAAGCAAAGAGATACAGAATTGCTCAGAGAATTTGTAGATAGATTCCAGCGTGAATGAATGATGCTACCAAGAGTACCTGATAATTGGGCAGCCATGGCGTTCGCGATTAATCTAAACGGAAAATGTTCAGAAACCACGAGTAGGCTCAAAGAAAGCTTACGAGAATTCCCTGCCATAACATGGAATGACGTATATAACAGGTATAGTACCAAGCTGTGGATTGAAGAAGACATTATTGCTCAGTCAAAGGTTGATGAGAGAATATGATAGAGGCGGTCGGAATCTGAAAAGAGGTCCGGTAAAAATAGGTACGAGCCTTATATGGGACCCTCAGGGCAAGACGCACGTTCCAAGCCAGAAAATGTACGATCTAACCATAGATTGAGGAACAGAGATTCAGGTTCATCATCATCTAGGTTCTGAAAAGATCAAAATGTGCGTGATGGGGATACCAACACAAATGCAAAGATTGGAGACTATAGTTTCAATATCAGTACTTCTGAGTTGGTAGCTGTTTTAAGGAGTATGGTAGATAAGGTGCGATGACCAAAGGAAATAAGATCAAACCCAAACAGAAGAAATCCGAATTTCTGGTGCGAGTTTTATAATGACCACGGCCATAGAACATTAGATTGCAGACTGTTACAAGGTGAGGTAGAACATTTGTTAAAGCAGGGATACTTGACAGACCTGTTCAACGAGAAAGGTAAACAGTCTTACATGAAAAATAGACAAGAACCTCCAAAACCTCTATCTCCAAAGAGAACAGTGAACGTGATAAGCGGGGGATAAGAAGTCAACGGTGTAACGTACACAACTGTGAAAAAGACGGCAAAATTCACAGTAACCCACGAAAAGCGAGTTCGACAAACCTTGGAAGAAGATAGCATAACATTTGATGATGTATATGCGGATGGCTTAATGATTCCTCACAATGATGCACTGGTAATATCTTTACTTATACATGACACTAATGTAAAACGAGCTTTGATTGATCCAGGTAGCTCCGTGAATATTATCTTATTGCGAGTGGTGAATGAAATGAAAATTGGCGACCAGATGATACCAAAAGCACATTCCTTATCTGGATTCAACAATTCAACCGTCATTACGAAGGGTGAGATAATGTTAAATACATTCGCGGAAGGAGTCATCAAAGAGACGAAATTTCAAGTAATAGACACGGACATGGCCTATAATGTGATTCTTGGGAGGTCATGGATTCATGACATGGATGTTGTGCCGTCTACATTACATTAAGTTATTATATTTCCTTCAAAATGGGGAATTCAACAAATTCGAGGAGATCAACAAACTTCTAAGAATATCAATTCCATGGTGTAGTCACACAAGGAAAGCATTGATACAAATGAGGATTTCGTGGAAGACGTGGTAAATCAAATCTCATCTGAAAATGTATCAAAGCAAACTGATATGGATTCGAGACCGGATGTAATTCAAGAACCAGAGGAGAATGAAAACATCAAAACAACAATTGAGGAGCTCGAAGCTGTTGTGCTATTCGAACAATGGCCAGATCAAAAAGTTTATATTGGAGCAAAGCTGAGCCCAGGAATGAGAGGTAAGTTAGTTGAATTTTTAAAAGCTAACACAGATTGTTTTGCTTGGTCGCATTCGGATATGACAGATATACCTCCGGAGGTGATGACTCATAAATTGGATTAATATCCATCATACGTACCTATCAAGAAAAATAAGAGGAAGCAAGGTTCATTAAACAATCAAGTGATTCATGATGAGGTACAAAAACTCTTAAATATCGGTTTAATACGTGAGGTAAAATATCCTAATTGGTTAGCTAATATTGTGGTAGTTCCAAAAAAGAATGATAAATAACAAGTTTGCGTAAATTATACTGATCTAAATAAAGGTTGTCCAAAAGATTCATTCATTCTTATTACCGCATATAGATCAATTGATTGATTCTACCACAGGTCATGACCTATTGAGTTTTTTATATGCATATTCAGGTTATAATCAAATAAAAATTGACCCTTTGGATGAAGAAAAATTTTTATTTATTACGGACATGGGGATTTATTGTTATAAAGTCATGCATTTTGGTTTGAAAAAGCTGGAGCCACATATCAAAGGTTGGTGACCAGGATGTTTCAAGAACACCTGGGAAAGACTATGGAAGTATTAATTGATGATATGCTAGTCAAATCTGCACGAGCGGGAGATCATTTTCAAAATCTTTCAAATACCTTCGAGATCCTCTACAGCATAATATGAAATTGAACCCAGAAAAGTGTGCCTTCGGCATAGCTTCAGGTAAGTTCTTAGGTTTTCTTGTATCTAATAGAGCTATTGAAGTAAACCCTGCACAAATCAAAGCTATTGAAGAAATTCCTTATATACTCACGAGCAAAAAAGAGGTACAAAGATTAACAGGAAGGATAGCATCTCTGGGAAGATTTATTTCTAAGTCTTCGGAGAAAAGTTTCAAATTCTTTTCAGTGCTAAAAAAGCAAAATCAGTTCGAGTGGACTGAAGAATGCCAACAAACCCTCAAAAATTTGAAGGCATACTTATCAAATCCTCCTTTGCTGGATAAACCAAAAGATTGTGAGAGGTTGTTCGTTTATCTCGCAGTTTCAGAAATGGATGTAAGTGCAGTTTTGATACGAGAAGACAAAGGTAAACAATCTCCAATTTATTATGTCAGTAAATCTTTGTTGGATGCTGAGACTAGATATCCTCATTTAGAAAAACTTGCTTTAGCATTAGTTATGGCATCTAGAAAGTTGAGACCTTACTTTCAATGTCACTCTATTTCTGTAATAACTACTTATCCTTTAAGGAATATTTTGCATAAACAAGAATTGTCAGGTAGATTAGCCAAGTGGGCAATAGAACTCAGTGAGTATGATATCATGTACCAACCTAGAACTGCAATAAAATCACAAGTTTTAGCAGATTGTAGCACAAAAATAGTTTCTGAAGTAGAAAAGGAATTACAAATATTCACCGGATCTAATCCAGGTACGTGGACTCTATTTACTGATGGCTCCTCAAATATTAAAGGAGAAGGTTTGGGTATTATTTTAATTTCACCTTCGGGAGAAAGTATAAGACAAGCAATTAAATTACTAACAATGAAGCAGAGTACGAAGCTGTAATTGCAGGGATAGAACTGGCACGAGAACTCTCCATAGAGCAAATCGTGATTAAAAGAGATTCTCAGCTGGTAGTCAATCAGATGCAGGGGACTTACTTAGCTAGAGAGGCACAGATGCAACAATATTTGGAAAAGGCACGATAATTGATAAGGCAATTCCGATTATGGAAGATTGGAAAAATACCTAGGGAAGTAAATGCAGATGCACTAGCTAATCTTGCATCAGTTGCGGAAATAACAAGTGCAGAAACTGCTATCGTAATACATTTATTTCATCCAGCACTGGACCGGGATAAAAATGAGGTAAGTTTCAATAATCTGACTTGGGATTAGAGAAACGAGCTTGTTAATTTTTTGCAGTATGGAACCGTACCTAAAGGCAAAAAAGAGTCCCAGACGCTTCAACGAAAAGTTGCTCGTTACTGTTTAATTTGAGGAAATCTATATCGAAAAATGTTCGGTGGACCTTTAGCAAAATGCCTTGGACATGCTCAAATAGAATATGTGATGAAAGAAGTACATGAGGGGCATTGAGCAAATCACGCAGGAGGTATATCTTTGGTAAAACCTCTAATTAGTGCAGGATACTACTGGCCTAAAATGGAGGAAGATGCAAAAAGTTTTGTAGCAAAGTGTGATAGATGCCAACGATATGGCAATAATATGCATCGCCCAGCAGAATTATTACACACGGTTATTTTCCTGTGGCTATTCATGAAGTGGGAAATGGATATAGTGGGTCCTTTACCACAAGCTAAAGGAAAGGTACGATTTTTGTTAGTATTAACAGATTATTTTTCCGAATGGGTAGAGGCGGGAGCTTTCAAACAGGTGCGAGAAAAGGAAGTAATGGATTTTATTTGGCAAAACATTATATGCCGATTCAGAGTGCCAGAAGAAATCGTATGTGATAATGGCCCACAGTTTATAGGCTCGAAAGTCATAGAAGTTTTTCAAAGTTGGAAAATCAAACGAATAACTTTCTCACCTTATCATCCCGTGGCAAATGGACAAGCTGAGTCAACAAACAAAATTAGTATTAATAATTTGAAAAAAAGATTAGAAGAATCAAAAGGCAATTAGCCCGAGGTGTTACCAGGAGTATTATGGGCATATCGAACAATAGCAAAGACAGGCACGGGAGAAACACCATTTTCACTTATTTATCGTTCAGAAGCCTTAATCTCAGTTCAAATAGGAGAGCCAAGTATGAGATTCATACAAGCAACAGAAGAATCAAATGATGAAGAGTTAAGAACGAACTTGGATTTACTCGAGCAAAGAAGAGAAGCAGCTCTAATAAGGATGGAAGCACAGAAGCAAACCATTGAACGATACTACAACAGGAAGGCTCATCTCAGATACTTCAAGATTGGGGACTTCGTTCTAAAAAAGTTTTTTCAATCAACAAAAACAGCTGGAGCAGGAAAGTTGAACCCAAATTGGGAAGATCCTTATAAAGTTCAAGGTATCACTGGGAAAGGTGCTTATGAATTAGAAACTACGGACGGCAAGGTGTTACCTTCAAATTGGAATGATGTTCATTTGAAGAAATATTATTTCTAAGCAAGGGAAATACCCACGATCAGGTATCACTTAACTACGATTTTGTTTTGTTCAGTTAAATTTTACTAACAATTTTAGATGATAGGCAAAAGGCTAGCCCACACCAAATGATGATATTAGACCTGAAAGACACGCGGGATACAAAATTATTTCCGGTCTGGGTTACAACCTTTCTGATGGAAATAAAAAGGGTTAAGCAGTCATCATCTAAAAATATACCTACGAGTCCCGTATGTATTTTCCTTTTCAGTAAATGGACCACATCGAAGGAATAATCAAGTTCTCAAGATTTCATACTTCACAACTCTAACACGTGGGGGACTATGGAAGACAAAGAAGACTGAAAATCACAGAAGACTAAAGAAGACTAAAAGAGTCAGAATTCAAGTCAAGCCTGGATCAACCCAAAACTCAAAAATCAAGAGCTAATCAAGAGCTAAAAAACAAGCCTGATTCAAAAACCTTTGTAATAAGCTTTGATAAAGTGTAAACTCGCGGATGTAAATTACAAGATCCTACGAATACTCAGGTTAAGGGCAATGATTAGTCATGGTTTGCAAAATATACCCTAGAATTTTATGAAATCTGTTATAAGGAAAACAATTATGAAAGAGTTGTAGATGTTGTACAAAAAGTTACTTGAATACATGTAAAGTGTTATATAATTTGAAAGTTCAAAATATGAAACTTTCTCAAATTATTCAAGAAATCTCTTCGAAACATGTATTTTCCTACTTCTTTCATATACTTTCACCAATATGAAGTTGAGACGTCTTTTTTATTAGTGTCATTTATAAAAGGGTCCTCTTTTATAAAATTCGTGTCTATACCAAAATCACGAAATAATAAAGCATTTTTAAAATGCAAGTCAAAGAGTAAAACATAAACTCAAACAAAATATTATATAATAAAACTAGCTAAAACAAAGTATAAACTTAGTTAAAACCAAGGTATTAGTTTGATTACAAACCCCAAAACGGACCAGGGGTAAAAACTAGCCAATCATTCCAAAAAAAAAAAACTTCACATCAAAAGTTCAAGAAACAAACTAAGAACACGATGGGGCAGAATCCGAAGCAACACTATCAGCAGCAGGAGAGGTAGAATCCAATATGGCATCATCAGCAGCGAGAGAAGATTCGACTTGATCAGAAGAGGCTTGAACACCAACTTCACCAGGAGTAAGTTCATCACCTTCGGGAACTCCGACCTCAGGTGAGGAAAAGTTCTAATTTTGCTGAGTGTTTTCAATAGTTTCCTTAGCCTTTACAATCTCAGCATTCAAGTCAAAGCCTTCCTGGCTAGCCTCCATCAAAGTCTCGAGGCGCGTGTTCAGAAAAGCCCAGCTTACGTCAAGAGTTGATTTATCTTCGAGAGCCTCGTAGTCCTTCTCCCATTGCTCAATTTCAGCCTTCAACTCTTCTCTTTCAGTCAAAGAGGCATCATAAGAAGCCTTCAAAGGGGAAAGGGATCTCTCTACGAACTGGACCTTATCAGTAGAGGCACGGAGGTCTTTTTGAGCCTTAGTGAGTGTTTGAACAAGCTCCCCGGCATAGGTCTCCTTCTGATTAAGGAGTTCTTTCAAACCCCTAATCTCTTCGGTAGCTTTGAAAAGTTTCTCAGCAAATGAAGACTCAAGTATGTCTTTATCTTTGCCAACTTGACTGGAAGAGGCTTTTTCAATTGCTAGTTCTGCTGCCATCACTCTTACTTGTTGTTCCAAAGCACACTTATCATCTAAAACTTCTTTCTCCAACTGAAGACCCTCGTATTGTTTCATCCAGTTTTCCTCCTCCGTACGATAATCGTTGACTAACTGTTCAGTGTGGGCAATTCTCTTCATAAGCTTTGTGCCTATCAAGTTGATCTACAAAAGAAAAAGAACAAGTGATTATCAAACAAAGATAAAAAATTATGAGGAAAATAAAGAAAGAGCTAAGACTTGTACCTTCAAATATGAATGAACAATATCATTCATCCACGTCAAGGAATTGTGGCTTTCTAACTTCGACTTCTCAACTGGGCCAAGTAGAGGTTTTAGCCATATGTCGGCTTGACCAGATGTTTTCAAAAGATTACCTTCCTCGAGGACTTCTATGGTAACCTTTTTCATCATCTTATTGCTACTGGAAGTACCAACTTCAACATGAGAAGTAGTAGCAATAGGGACAGTTGAGGAAGTGAAACCAGCCATGGGAGGAGCAGTAGCAGCAACAACAGGAGAGAAAATCTAAGAATCAATAGGAACTGACACTGGAAAAGAGACAAGGGGTGCTTCTTCGGAAACAGGACCAAAATCTTCACTATCAAAACCACACACCAACGTAGGTTTCCAAAATAGAACGTCAGTACCATCCATTGTACTCTGTGAGTCTCAACGACAGAGGATGAAACTTTAATAAAATATACATTACGAGCAAAGATTCTAAATGCATGGAAAACATAAAGCTTCTAAGAACAATTCTAAAATAATTGCATATTTGCAGTTTATGAATATTCTAAAAGAAATTCTTTTCTTTTTCTTTCTTATATAAAAAACAATACTTCACTTTATACTTCGGAAGTTCCAACTATTCTGACTTATTTCTGTCTTAACCACCATGTGATCGGCACGGGTTCGATCCCAACCTGATCGAATAGGCCCAATCCACGAGGTGCCACTCGCTTCATGGTTCTCAGCGCTTATGTATCATACCTTAGCCTGGCTAAGTAAATTCTCAGCCACAAGACCCTCGGCTTGTGTGCTCCCTACTTTGGCACAAGTAGTTGCAGAAAGTCAACGCCTTGGTCAGGAACCCTCGGCATGGACGATGACCCTTTCCCAGAATAGAGGATACTCCCAAAAATATTTTCTTTCTAAAATTTCTCTTGTGACCTTTCAAGTCTAAATCTTGTTTGAAAAGTGATCTATCAATATTCTTGAGTGCATACATAGCATAAGCATGAAATAGAATTATTCAAAGTATTTTTAAAATTTCCCTCTTACTCTAAAAACTTTGATAAGTGATTCCCATAGTATTTCTTTTTTAAAGTGAACATAAAGTCGAGGTAATCATCTCTTTGCATACATAAAACTCCAACACCGGTCTTATAGTACTGCTCCGTGGATATATAATGACATGGAGGGGATTTCTGAGTAGCAGAAGATAAGGATGGCAGTAGATATGTGTCACATCTCAAAGTGTTTGAAATAAAAGTTATTGGGTAAGCTTGTTGCTGTACGACTATTGTGTCCGGTATTGGTGTGAAACTTGTGCACCATTTAACATGTAAGATCATGTAATAAAGAATAAAAATATAAAAATAGGCGTTTATACTTCTCGAGTAAAATACATAAGCTTTAACTAGAATATACTTAGTCAATATATACCCACTCGTTCCAATTAAGCACATGTTGACTCTTTAAAGTATTATATCAAACACTTTGTGGGCATGTCTTTGTGAGTAGAACCACTTTAGTAAAGGGTTATATCAACTCACTTCAAAACTCCTCGAGCCAATACGTAGGCCCCAGTCCAATTTATACCTGTCAAATAATTGATTCTACAACAACCAGTGAATTTTAATTAAATTTAAAGTTTCACACCTAAACATGAAATTTAACTTTGATACAGAGAAAGAAGGGGATTAAATATTCAATTCTTACCTACTACTACTTTAGAATAGTTGACAATAGGAAATTTTATATACCTGAGTTCAAGAATTAATGATTTGTAAAGAACCCTAGAATTTCGTTGTCTGCATAAATAATCTTGTTGCCTCTGTTTCGTAGCATTCTGTTTCTCTTTTGCGTATCAGATTTGCGTGAATGAACAGAAGTTTAAACCTTCTGTTTTGTTCGTATAGAGTTTTTTTAGCAGCCTGACTTGTTTAAGGCTTTTTACGCCTTTTGTCTCACTTTAGTCCAAGGCTTAAGCCTTTCCTTGCTCTCACGTACAGACTACTCTATGGGCCTTATGCCCAATTTTAAGTATCTCTCTTTCTTTCTTTTTAATATGAATAAATTATTAAATAACTAAATATACTCTGACAAAAACTAAATTACTTCAACAACTAAGTATAATCTAGCAAGGATATAAACACATGCTAACTTGTATTTAATAAATAAAATATAAATACCAAATCAAACCTAGGTTCACGTACCTTTGTCCTCAAAATAATATGGATATTTCTTCCTCATATCTTCCCCGACCTCCCACATAGCCTCTTTTGAATCATGATTACTCCACAAAACTTTTATCGATGCTAAATCTTTTATTCTCAACTTTCTTACTTGCCTATCGAGATTTTCTATATGTAGCTCTTCATAAGTCAAGCCTTCTTTAATTTATTTGGTATCGGCAGGTATTATATGTGATTCATCATGAATGTACTTTCTAAGCATAGACACATGAAAGACAAGATGAACAGAGGACAACTCAACGGGCAGCACTAGCTCATAAGCCACGTTTCCTTTCTTTTGTAGAATTTCATAAGGTCCGATAAATCTAGGACTAAGTTTTTCTTTCTTACCAAACCTCATAACTCCTTTCATTGGTGAAACTTTCAAAAACACCTTATCACCAACCATGAACTCTAATTCACGATTCCTCTTGTCAGAATAAGACTTTTGACGACTCTGAGCCACTTTCAGTCTTTCTCTGATTAGCTGAACTTTCTCTAAGGCCTCATAAACAAACTCTGGACCAATCAACGACATCTCTACTGGTTCAAACCAACCCACTGGAGACCTACATCTTCGCCCATACAATGCTTCATTAGGAGCCTACCAATGCTGACCCAATAGCTGTTATTGTAAGCAAATTCTATAAGTGGCAAGTGATCATCCCAATTACCTCCAAAATCTATAACACATGCACGCAACATATCTTCGATAGTATGAATGGTCCTTTCTGCCTGGCCATATGTCTGTGGTTGGGAAGCGATGCTCATATTGACCTTGGTACCTAATATTTTTCTAAAATGCCTGCCAAAAATACGTCGTGAACTGAGGGCCTCTATCAGATATGATTAAAACTGGAGTACCATACAATCAGACTATTTTTTAACGTACAATTGTGCATACTGCTCTGCGGAATCTTTCGTCTTTACTGGTAGGAAATGCACGGACTTTGTCAGTCGGTCTACAATAACCCAAATTGAATCATGATTACGGTATGTGCAAGGTAGACCTACTACGAAATCCATATTAATCATCTCCCATTTCCACTGTGGTGTCTCTGTATCTTGAGCCAGGCCACCAGGCCTCTGATGCTCGGCTTTGACTTGCTGGCAATTCAAACATTTAGCCACATGATCTGCTACTTTCTTCTTCATGCCTTTCCACCAATACAACTCTTTCAAGTCCAGATATAGTTTGGTAGCACCTGGGTGGATAGAGTACCTCGAGCTGTGAGCTTCTTCCATTATGGCCTTTCTCAGACCATCTACATCAGGCACACATAACTGATCATTTAACTCGGGGTGGATGTAGCATATACTTGGCGGGTTTAATTGAACCCATAACTTTTAATGCGGAGTAAAAATTTATATGTAAAAATTCTTTAAAATTGCACAAATAGTAAATACGAACCCATAACTTTAAAAATATAATGGGTTCAATGCTAAAAAATTTAAAAGTTGAACCCATAAGGTTTAAATCCTGGATCCACCTCTGATTCAACTTCAAAACTCTGTCACTTCCTAGAGTGAAAGCAATGATTTCTTTGTTTCTGACTCCTTCTTTTAACTTCACTAAGTACAAATCTTCGTCTTGCTTAGCTTTAACATGCGCAACAAGGGAGGATTGTGCTAAGTCATAAGCAGTTATACCTTCTTCTTTGGTATCATCCAATCTAATTCCATCATTTGCTAGTTTTTGAATTTCTTGACCTAAAGTTCGCCTTTGTACTGCAAGATGGGCCAAGACACCCATTGACTTCCTACTAAGTGCATCTTCTACCACATTAGCTTTACCCGGGTGATAAAGGATATTGATGTCATAATCCTTTAAAATCTCGAGCCACCTTCTTTGTCTCAAATTTAATTATTTTTGCATGAAAATATACTGGAGGCTTTTGTGATCTGTAAATACTTCAGAATGCTCGCCATAAAGGTAGTGTCACCATATCTTTTATACAAATACCACTGCTACAAGATCCAAGTCGTGTGTGGGGTAGTTCTTTTCATGATTCTTTAACTACTTGGAAGCATAAGCAATAATTTTTCCATTTTTCATAAGGACACAACCAAGACCCACTCTAGAGGCATCACAATACACTGTGAACCCTCTCGAAACTGTCGGCAAGGTTAACACAGGTGTAGTGGTCAACCTCTTCTTTAACTCTTGACAATTCTACTCACAAACGTCAGACCACTAAAACTTAACTGCTTTCTAAGTCAACTTAGTAATGGAGCTGCAAGTGAGGAAAATCCCTCCACAAACCTTCTATAGTAGCCAGTTAACCCCAAGAAACTCTTGATTTCGATTGGCGTTGTCAGCCTAGGCCACTTCTTGACTGCTCCTGTCTTCTGAGGATCTACTTTTATGTCGTCACTAGATACCACGTGGCCTAAGAATGTCACTGACTGCAAGCAGAACTCACATTTTGAAAACTTGGCATAAAGCTCATTCTCCTTCAAGGTCTGCAAGGTTATCCTAAGGTGTTCTGCATGATCTTCCTTGCTCTTAGAGTATACCAAAATATCATCTACAAACACAATAATAAAGGTATCAAGGAATGGCCTGAAAACTCTATTCATGAGGTCCATGAATGCAGCTGGAGCATTTGTTAACCCGGAGGACATTACTAGAAATTTATAGTGCCCGTAGCGAGTTCTAAAGGTTGTTTTAGATATATCCTCTTCTCTGATTCTCCACTTGCGGTACCTCAACCTCAAGTCTATCTTTGAAAAGTACTTAGCACTCTGAAGTTGATCAAATAAATCATCAATTCTTGGTAGTGGGTACTTGTTCTTAATGGTAACTTTATTCAACTGTCGATAGTCGACGCACATTCAGAGAGACCCATCTTTCTTCTTGACAAACAGGACCGGGGCACTCCACGGTGAAACACTCGGACTGATGAAGCCCTTGTCAAGAAGGTCTTTAAACTGTTCCCCCAACTCATTAAGTTCTGTTGGAGCCATCCTATAAGGAGGTATAGATATGGGCTAAGTACCTAACATGAGATCAGTGCCAAAGTATATGATTCTTTTAGGAGGAAGTCCGGGAAGGTCATCTGGGAAAACTTCTAAAACTTCTCTAACAACAGGCACAGACTGGAGAGCAGGTGGTTCCGATTCTAGATTAATGATGTGATCCAAATAGGAGAGACACCCCTTACTGATCGTTAGTTGTGCCTTAAGGAAAGAAATAAACTTACCTAAAAGCGATGCTAAACTACCTTTCCACTCTAAAACTTCTTCATTTGAAAATTGGAACTTGACTATCTTGGCACGACAATCTAACATGGCATAGCAATAAGACAACCAATTCATACCCATGACCACGTCGAAATCCACCATTTCTAACTCTATGAGATTGGCCTCGGTGCTGCGACCTTGGACTGATACTATACAACCTCTATAAACTCTTGTGGCTTCCACTGACTCGCCAACTGGAGTAGATACTAGGAATGGCTTACTAAGTTGTTCAGGTTCTAGCCCGAGGTTAATTACAAATTATGGAGTTACGTACGAAAACGTTGAACCTGGATCAATTATGGCATAAGCATTATGTGAGCAGGCTACAAGTATACCCGTAATAACTTCTGTGGATGCCTCTGCACTCTGACGATCAAGTGTAGCAAACAAACGGGGTTATCCCCTTCCCTGAGTAACTCGATCCGCACCTCTGCCTGCTCTATACCCGGCCTGATTATGAGAACCACGAGCCTGTAGTGGTGCAACTGTAGTAGTTGAGGAACTAGAAAGACGAGTTATTCCCCTACTGAAATTGCGTCGCAACTTTGGGCAGTTGGCCTTTATATGACCAATGTCTCCACAATGATAGCAACCATGAAACCCGAGCTTGCACTGACCTGAATGTTGCCGCTTACATGTTCCACAAAGACCTTGTTGTTGTGAATATTGCTCAGCATGACTCTGGCTATGTGAGGAGGATGTCCTAAAATTCTGATTTTGGCGAGACTGGTTTCCATAACTTTGAGTACGTCTGAAGGAAGACCCACCACCTGACTGATGACTGGACTGAGCTGGTGCTAGTGACTCCTTATTGGAGGAATCCTTTCCACCTCCGCTAGACGTACCATTAAACATGCCCGATGTCCGAGGTTTATTGTTATGCTCTTTTTCTTCTCTCCTTTGTTGTCTGTCTTTTTCTAAGTGCTTGGAGAATCCCACAACAGAGGAGAAAGCTGTCATTCCTACCGCTGCAGCAGACTTCGTATCCTTAATGTGGTAAGCCAAACCGCCAAGAAACCTGTGAATCTTTGATTTTTCTATCCTAACCATGTGAGGAGCATGCTTAGACAACCTTATGAATTCCGTGTAGTACTCTTGCACACTTTTATTCCCTTGCTTGAGTTGTTCGAACTCTGCAGCCTTAGCTTCCCTATCCTCTTCCGGGATAAAGTTAGCCATGAAGGCCTCTTCAAATTCTTCCCAAGTAGGTGGACCATCATCTTCATCTCTTTCCTTTTCCCACATCTCAAACCAAGCGCCAGCCACATCTCTAAGCTGGTAAGCAGCCAGCTCTACAGCTTCATCATCAAATGCTTTCATCGCTCGGAGGGCTTTCTGACACCCTCCAACCACAACATTGGATCTTCATCAGCTATAGAACCATGGAACAATGGAGTACTCAACTTCAAAAATTCATTCACTCTTGAGGACTCAGAATTGTTCTGTCTATTTGATTGAGGTGGAATCTCATATCTTCTCTCGTTCTGGTTGGCCATGAAGGCTTTAAACATCTCTATAGCACTGTTGACAGCATTAACCATCTGACCCACCTCTGGAGATATATCTGTCTGAGCTATAATTGCTATTGGGGGCGTCAATGGATCCTGAGATACTTGCTCATTATGATCCACCCCTTCTTCATGTTCTACTCGGGGTATCTGAACCCCCTTTGTGGATTTACCCTTCCTTTTCTAAGTTAAAGCCTTCTTCTTAGTTCTACCTTGAGCCACAATAGTAGCAATAGTTTCTTGAGTAGCATCCTGAGTGTCGGTATTAGAGTTGCGAGTACGAGCCATTTCTGCGAGTTTTGGAGAAACGAATACATTAGATAATTTCTTAGAGGTAGGCTCTACTGCACGATCTAAAGTATGGGAAAAAAAATGAGACTTCTCCTAAATGCTTGTGGCCTCCTGTTTATAAGTATAGCGTGCTTCATACCCATAAACAAGACTCTACTAACACGACTTCATAGACCCCTAGGACTTCATATACCTGACACTCTGATACCAAGTTTTTCATGACCCATTATCTGAACAAGTCGTGACCAGCACCCGATCACTAAACGTGACCGAGCGAACCATCTACGCTTATCAAATCTATTATAACTTCAAACTTTATATTCAATAAGGCAATACTTTAACCAAATACTTTGAATTAATTTAAATATCTAAAATAAACCTACTTCAAAACTTTATTCGTAGTAACCAATGAAGTACTGCTAAGTTATTATCAAAAATATCTGAATCTCAACCCACCGACTGTGTCTATGAAGCCTCTATTGATAACTGACGCACTGCTCAGGACATGAGATTGCCTGGCTAGTTCTCCAAGTAAACAAAGAAATAACTAAATAAATATGACTCAAAGGAATACTCCACGAACAAAAGCGGAGCTCACCAATAGCACTGGAAGAGAGGGAAGTCCTAACCAGTAGCCTGCTCGCCTGCAAAACCAGTTACTACGTTGTATCGCAGACCAACATAGGTTCCCAAAATAGAACGTCAGTACCATTCATTGTACTCAGTGAGTCTCAACGACAGGGTATGAAACTTTAATAAAATATACATTACGAGGAAAGATTCTAAATGCATAGAAAACATAAAGCTTCTAAGAAAAATTCTAAAATAATTGCATATTTGCAGTTTATGAATATTCTAAAAGAAATTCTTTTATTTTTCTTTCTTATAAAAACAATACTACACTTTATACTTCGGGATTTCCAACTATCCTAACTTATTTCTATCTTAGTCACCGTGTGATCGGCACGGGTTTGATCCCAACCTGATTGAATAGGCCCAATCCACGAGGTGCCACTCGCTTCATGGTTCTCAGCGCTCATGTATCATACCTTAGCCTGGCTAAGTAAATTCTTAGCAACGAAACCCTCAGCTCGTGTGCTCCCTACTTTGGCACAAGTAGTTTCAGGAAGGCAACGCCTTGGTCAAGAACCCACGGCCTGGACGATGACCCCTTCTCAGAATAGAGGATACTCCCAAAAATATTTTCTTTCTAAAACTTCTCTTGTGACCTTTCAAGTCTAAATCTTATTTGAAAAGTGATTTATCAATATTCATATCAATATTTTTAAGTGCATACATAGCATAAGCATGAAATAGAATTACTCAAAGTATTTTTAAAATTTCTATCTAACTCTCAAAACTTTGATAAGTGATTCCCATAGTATTTATTTTTTAAAGTGAACATAAAGTCGAGGTAATCATCTCTTTACATACATAAAACTCCAACACCGGTCATATAGTACTGCTCCGCGGACATATAATGACATGGAGTGGATTTCTGAGTAGCAGAAGATAAGGATGGCAGTAGATATGTGTCACATCTCAAAGTGTTTGAAATAAAGGTTATTGGGTAAGCTTGTTGTTGTACGACTACTGTGTCCGTTATTGGTGTGAAACTTGTGCACCATTTAACATGTAAGATCGTGTAATAAAGTATAAGAATATAAAAAATAGACATTTATACTTCTCGAGTAAAATACATAAGCTTTAACTAGAATATACTTAGTCAATATATACCCACTCGTTCCAATTAAGCACATGTTGACTCTTTAAAGTATTTTATCAAACACTTTGTGGGCATATCTTTGTGAGTAGAACCACTTTAGTAAAGGGTTATATAAACTCACTTCAAAACTCCTCGAGCCAATACGTAGACCCCAGTCCAATTTATACCCATCAAACAATTGATTCTATAACAACCAGTGCATTTTAATTAAATTCAAAGTTTCATACCTAAACATAAAATTTAACGTTGATACAGAGAAAGAAGGGAATTAACTATTCAATTCTTACCTACTACTACTTTAGATTAATTGACAATAGAAAATTTTATATATCTGAGTTCAAGAATTAGTGATTTGTAAAGAACTCTAGAATTTCGTTGTCTGCGTAAATAATCTTGCTGCCTCTGTTTCTTAGAGTTCTGTTTCTCTTTTCCGTATTAGATTTGCGTGAATGAATAGAAGTTTAATCCTTCTGTTTTGTTCGTATAGAGTTTTTTTAGCAGACTGACTTGTTTAAGGCTTTTTAAGCCTTTTGTCTCACTTTAGTCCTAGGCTTAAGCCTTTCCTTGCCGTCACGTACAGACTACTTTATGGGCCCTAGGCCCAATTTTAAGTATCTCTCTCTTTCTTTCTTTTTTATTTTGAAGAGTGTTACAATCTTCCCTCCTTAAAAACATTCGTCCTCGAATATTGCTAGTACTACTCACTTGAACTTTTTAAGTTTTCTTAGCACTGCTTACTTTCCCAAGGGACTCAAAATTTTGGCTAATTCCCTAAAATTTCAAAGATTTTGGCAGTCTCCCTTGTAAATTGAGCTATCCAAAAAATAATCCCTATCACCAATATCACAACTACGCCAATAACAACCAAATATACCATAACAGACCATTCATAGGCATTATACACAGCTCATATACTAATTACTCACACTCCGGCAAGGAGGTACCACAATAACCTACAAGAATATAAAGCACAACACTTTAGCAAAAGTAAATCACTTTAATGAGTGAAATGTACGATGGCATGGCACTAAATTATAAATAAGTAAATATACTCTGACAAAAACTAAATTACTTCAACAACTAAGTATAATCTATCAAGGACATAAACACATGCTAACTTGTATTTAATAAATAAAATATAAATGTCAAATCAAACCTAGGTTCACGTACCTTTATCCTCAAAATAATATGGATATTTCTTCCTTATATCTTCCTCGGCCTCCCACGTAGCCTCTTTTGAATCATGATTACTCCACAAAACTTTTACCGATGCTAAATCTTTTGTTCTCAACTTTCTTACTTGCCTATCAAGAATTTCTATATGTAGCTCTTCATAAGTCAAGCCTTCTTTAATTTCTTTGGTATCGGCAGGTATTATATGTGATTCATCATGAATGTACTTTCTAAGCATAGACGCATGAAAGACAAGATGAACAGAGGACAACTCAACGGGCAGCACTAGCTCATAAGCCACGTTTCCTTTCTTTTCTAGAATTTCATAAGGTCCGATAAATCTAGGACTAAGATTCTCTTTCTTACCAAACCTCATAACTCCTTTCATTGGTGAAACTTTCAAAAACACCTTATCACCAACCATGAACTATAATTCATGATGCCTCTTGTCAGAATATGACTTTAGACGACTCTGAGCCGCTTTCAGTATTTCTCTGATTAGCTGAACTTTCTCTAAGGCCTCATAAACAAACTCTGGACCAATCAACAGCACCTATGCTGGTTCAAACCAACCCACTGGAGACCTACATCTTCGCCCATACAACGCTTTATAAGGAGCAATACCAATGCTGACCTGATAGATGCTATTGTAAGCAAATTCTATAAGTGGCAAGCGATCATCCCAATTACCTCCAAAATCTATAACACATGTACGCAACATATCTTCGAGCGTCTGAATGGTCCTTTCTGTATGGTCATCGGTTTGTGGATGGAAAGTGGTGCTCAAATTGACCTTGGAACCAAATCTTTTCTGAAATGCCTGCCAAAAATGCGTCGTGAACTGAGGGCCTCTGTCAGATATGATTGAAACTGGAGTACCATGCAATCAGACTATTTCTTTAACGTACAACTGTGCATACTGCTTAGCAAAATCTGTCTTCTTTACTGGTAGGAAATGCACGGACTTTGTCAGTCGGTCTACAATAAACCAAATTGAATCATGCTTACTGTATGTGCGAGGTAGACCTACTACGAAATCCATATTAATCATCTCCCATTTTCACTGTGGTATCTCTATATCTTGAGCTAGGCCACCAAGCCTCTGATGCTCTGCTTTGACTTGCTGGCAATTCAAAACTTTAGCCACATGATCTGCTACTTGATTCTTCATGTCTTTCCACCAATACAACTCTTTCAAGTCCAGATACATTTTGGTAGCACCTGGGTGGATAGAGTATCTCGAGCTATGAGCTTCTTCCATTATGGCCTTTCTCAGACCATCTACATCAGGCACACATAACCGTTCATTCAACCTCTTCTTTAACTCTTGAAAACTCTGCTCACAAGCATCAGACCACTAGAACTTAACTGCTTTCTGAGTCAACTTAGTTAATGGAGCTGCAAGTGAGGAAAATCCCTCCACAAACCTTCTATGGTAGCCAGCTAACCCCAAGAAACTCCTGATTTCAGTTGGCGTTGTCGGCCTAGGCCAGTTCTTGACTGCTTCTGTCTTCTGAGTATCTACTTTTATGCCTTCACTAGATAACACGTGGCCTAAGAATGTCACTGACTGCAACCAGAACTCACATTTTGAAAACTTGGCATAAAGCTCATTCTCCTTTAAGGTCTGCAAGGCCATCCTAAAGTGTTCTTCATGATCTTCCTTGCTCTTAGAGTATACCAAAATATCGTCTATAAATACGATAATAAAGGTATCAAGGAATGGCTTGAAAACTTTGTTCATGAGGTCCATGAATGTAGCTGGAGCATTTGTCAACCCGAAGGACATTATTAGAAATTCATAGTGCCCGTAGTGATTTCTAAAGGCTATTTTAGATATATCCTCTTCTCTGATTCTCAACTGGTGGTACCCCGACCTCAAGTCTATCTTTGAAAAGTACTTTGCACCCTGAAGTTGATCAAATAAATCATCAATTCTTGGCAGTGGGTACTTGTTCTTAGTGGTAACTTTATTCAACTGCCGATAGTCGACGCACATTCTGAGAGACCCATGTTTCTGCTTGACAAACAGGATCGGGGCACCCCACAGTGAAACAGTCGGCCTGATGAAGCCCTTGTCAAGAAGGTCTTTCAACTGTTCCCTCAACCCATTAAGTTTTGTTGGAGCCATCCTATAAGGAGGTATAGATATGGGCTGAGTGCCTGGCATGAGATCAATGCCAAAGTCTATGATTCTTTTAGGAGGAAGTCCGGGAAGGTCATATGGGAAAACTTCTGGAAATTCTCTAACAACAGGCACAAACTGAAAAGCTAATGGTTCCGATTCTAGATTAATGATGTGAGCCAAATAGGCGAGACACCCCTTACCGATCATTCGTTGTGCCTTTAGGTAAGAAATAAACTTACCTACAAGCAATGCTTAACTACGTTTCCACTCTAAGATTTATTCATTTGGAATTGGAACTTGACTATCTTGGCACGACAATCTAACATGGCATAGCAAGAAGACAATCAATTCATACTCATGATCACATCGAAATCCACCATTTCTAACTCTATGAGATTGGCCTCGGTGTTGTGACCTTGGACTGAAACTATACAACCTCTATAAACTCTTGTGTCTTCCACTGACTCGCCAACTAGAGTAGATATTAGGAATGGCTTACTAAGTTTTTCAGGTTCTAGCCCGAGGTTAATTGCAAAGTATGGAGTTACGTATGAAAACGTTGAACCTGGATCAATTATGACATAAACATTATGTGAGCAGGCTACAAGTACACCTGTAATAACTTCTGTGGATGCCTCTGCACTCTGACGATCAAGTGTAGCAGTCAAACGGGGTTATCCCTTTCCCTGAGTAACTCGATCTGCACCTCTGTCTGCTCCATACCCGGCCTGATTATGAGAACCACGAGCCTGTGGTGGTGCAACTGTAGTAGCTCAGGAACTAGAAGGACGAGTTGATCCCCCACTGAAATTGCGTCGCAACTTTGGGCAGTTGGCCTTTATATGACCAATGTCTCCACAATGATAGCAACCATGAAACCCGAGCTTGCACTGAACCGAATATTGTCGCTTACATGTTCCACAAAGACCTTGTTGTGAATGTTGCTCAGCATGACTCTAGCTCTGTGAGGATGATGTCCTAAAATTCTGATTCTGGCGAGACTGGTTTCCATAACTCTGAGTATGTCTGAAGGAAGACCCACCACCTGACTGATGACTGGACTGAGCTGGTGTTAATAACTCCTTATTGGAGGAACCCTTTCCACCTCCGTTGGACGTATCATTAAACCTGCCCGCTGTCCGGGCTTTATTGTTATGCTCTTTTTGTCTCTCCTTTGTTGTTTGTCTTTTTCTAAGTGCTTGGAGAATCCCACAACAGAAGAGAAAGCTGTCATTCCGATCGCTGCAGCTGATTTCGTATCCTTAATGTGGTAAGCCAAACCGCCAACAAACCTGCGAATCTTTGCTTTTTCTGTCTTAACCATGTGAGGAGCATGCTTAGCCAACCCTATTAATTCCATGTAGTACTCTTGCACACTTGTATTCCCTTGCTTGAGTTGTTCGAACTCTGTAGACTTAGCTTGCCTATCCTCTTCCGGGATAAAGTTAGCCATGAAGGCCTCTTCAAATTCTTCCCAAGTAGGTGGACCATCATCTTCATCTCTTTCCTTTTCCCGCATCTCAAACCAAGTGTCAGCCACATCTCTAAGCTGGTAAGCAGCCATCTCCACAGCTTCATCATCAAATGCCTTCATCGCTTGGAGGGCTTTCTTGACACCCTCCAGCCACAACATTGGATCTTCATCAGCTATAGAACCATGGAACAATGGAGGACTCAACTTCAAAAATTCATTCACTCTTGAGGACTCAGAATTGTTCTGTCTATTTGATTGAGGTGGAATCTCATCTCTTCTCTTGTTCTGGTTGGTCATGAAGGCTTTAAACATCTCCATAGCACTGTTGACAACATTAAATAGCTGTCTGAGCCGGAATTGTTGTTGGTGGTGTCACTAGATCCTGAGGTACTTGCTTATTATGATCCACCCCTTCTTCATATTCAACCCGGGTACCTGAACCCCCTTTGTGGATTTACCATTCCTTTTTTTTAAGAGTGTTACAATTCATCTCTTCATCAGAACTCACTAAAGTAGTACTTTCAGGCTCATTCACAGGAACTGAACTTGGAGGAGGGGTGGTTTCATCATCCGAAATAACGCGCCTCCTAGCCCGAGGCTTGTGCACTAAAGGACCCTCTTCTTGTTCCTCTTCACCCTCAGAGCCACGAGCTCCCTCCGCTTTTCTATTTGATGAAGAATTTAAAATCATCTCTTGAGCAAGGGACAAAGAGAGTTTTGATGAAGTAATAGATGCGGCACTGACACCTAGAATGGGAAACCCTAGAAGAGGAAAAAGTTAGTAACCTCCAAGTAAATACAAAAGAAAGGAGGAAAATTAAAGAGACGGATACCATGAGTCTTGACTTTCCAACCAAAGCTATGAGAAAGATATTTCCAAGACCTTACTTCCATAGGAGCAACCGACAACAAGTTCTCTACCCAAGCACGGAAGTTTAGTATTTCTTCAAAAACTTCCATGGTTGCTAAAAAGAAAAGGAAAAAAGCCACGAGATCGTAAGTTTCTTCTTCCCTCATAAAAGAAGAAGAGCGATACTTCAAAAACAACTTACGTGCAAAATTCCATTTTTCTGGAAAAGGCATGTTCTCCTTACCCACCAAACCACTTGTGGGAGCAGTAATGAAACGGGCGTACCAGCCACAATCTCTATCATCTTCAGGACTAATCAAAACCCTTTTGCTTCTGAACACGAGAGTAAAGACCCCTGAACGAAATAACTTAGGGGAATAAAGATGAAGCAAGTGTTGAAAGGTAAAGGGTAAGGAAGCCAAATTAGATAAGTATCGTAGACATGCAATAGTTCTCCATACAATAAGACCAATCTGTCCTAAGAAAACGTTAAATAAACGACAAAATTCTATGATCGTTGGGTCAATAAGTGGTATGAAACCTAAGGTAAGAGGATATGTGTAAACAAAAGAATAACCAGCCTGGTACGAAATTATCCTTTGGTTTGAGCCAGGAACTAAAACTGGAAAATCAGATTTCCAGTGGCATTCTCTTCGCACAAGAGAAATCAAGCCATTAGTAATCTGGGAAGGATAGACATCGGCACGATCATGGGAAGTCATAGAAGTAACTTGGTTCCTAATCGATTCACGATCAGTAGAGAAAGAAAATTCTTGAGGAACGATTTCATCAACCGTTGGTTCTCGAATGGGTTCACTTGATTCCTTATTTCTGGCAGAAGATTTATGGGTTGTAGAAGCCCTAGTCCTAGAAGAAGAAGGAGTAACAATGTTGGTTTGGAAAGTAGAACCACGAATAGATACAGATCCTAAACTACATAATCTACCACCTCTTCTACTCCTAACAGGAATAGTTGAAGGGGAAAGTTCATCTACAATTACTACTCTGCAAGGATCGGGGTTTGATGAAGACATGGTTATACAAGAAAATAATGCGTGCTGAAAAACAAGAACGATTAAAGAAAAAGAACACTGTAGATTGAAGGTTTCGTAAAACTAAAAGCACATGAGGTATTTATAAGAAAAAGCAATCGTCATGTAAAGTAAGTCATGATAGAAACGTCATAATGAAACAGTCACTTCATGACTGACGCAGCCGCAAGAAAGCCCTAAAAACCGCTGAAGAATTGCAGACCCAATCGGCGAAGGCCACGTGGCACATACATTAAATGGAAGCGACATGCGACGTGTTGGTTCTGAAGAAGACGCAATGATATATGAGAAACGGCGGCAAAACATTCCCGCCATAAATACGTACCACTTCTCAAATATTCAATTGCAGAATTCGGCAAGTGGGGGAGACTATTTCTATTGGTAAAAAATAAATAATACACGTAGAATTATATGTGGCTGACAGGGCATGATACGTGGATCACTAAGAAGATGACAACTGGAGTGTAATAATTAAAAGATGCACGAGTTACCAGAGGTACAAACAAATCACTCACGAGATGAAAGGACACAGTTGCTCGAGCCTAAATTGTTTAATGAAGAGACACGAATGAAATGAATCAAGACAATAAAAAAGGGAAGATTCACGAACTTCCAATTAATGAGGAAGAAGAATCGGAACCGTTACAGAATCTTCATGGACAGTTACTATCGCCAATTATGACGGTTCATTTAATGTCATTAATGCTCATAATGACTCAGACATAAAAGGAATGAAACGTTATATTTGTAAACCCCTATATAAGGGAAGAGAATTTCACTTGTAAAGGCACGTTCTGATTCTTACTGGAATACAATTACTTTCTTTTGTTTTTAATCAATTATTTCCATATTTCTTGTCACGTTTATTTCCTTTCATATAATTGAGAAAGTACGGAATATTTTGGTTATCAATAACCCGAGTTCTTCTAAAAATAGACTTTGACCGAGAATCTTATTTTTTGGTTAAACAGTCGGAGTAGGTGATTTTGGAATGTATGAGTTGTGTTCGAAACAACGTTGCTGATGTATATGTAAAGTTTAATTTAATATACTTGAAGAATCTATGCGTCAATTTACATCAAAAATTAAGTGTTTTGACTCTCATACTCCGAACTCCTTTACATAAATTAGGTCAGACGGAGTACTACTTCTAAAGAGACTATCAAGTATATATTTCAAAAAATAAAAGCTAGCTCGTCGAAGATAGTTGCAGTAATGCAATTGAATTGTGTTTATTTTAGTATAATACCGCTCCAATAATTGATTCATTTATTTACTTCTTAAAATATCGATATCGATAGCTTATTAAAAATCTTGTGTACTCCATCGGTAATATATAAATGTAAAAGGACACTAAAAGCATGAGTTTTCACTATAGATTTGATCTCATATGTATCCTTTTAGTCTCGAAAATATTCATGCATGATGTAGAATTATATCTGGGATATGATTAACACTAATCTGCACTTTACACCACTGGATCAGATCAGTGGTTGATCCACCGTCTTTCAGATAGATAAATTTTACTCTCACTGATAGAAAACATGAAAATAGGAATAGAAGAGACTAGCTAGCTTTTGGTTCAAAATTTATACAAAAACTGTCAAACCGAAAATTATTTCAAAAATAATAAACAAATTCCCTGAACCTAAATGCCGACTCCTAATGTCGTTAAATATTTGGGTATTTAGGGTGATAATATCATAAAAAATCGAAGGAAATGAATTAAAAAACATACCCCTTTCTCCCATAACTAGAATAGCAAATTAGGAGATAAAATTAGGAGCAAGATCAAAAGGAAAGGAAGATCATTAATGTCATTCATATAAATTTTCTACATAAGGATGAAAAATAAAGTTGATAAAGTCAAGTTATGACCATGTATCACATTTTCAAGGAATAATCTTCAAATCTAGAAAATCCTAAAATATTTCAACCATTAATTAGTCCACACCCACATCTTAGTATAAAAAGCTGAATATAATTTCTTTCCCTTAACCACATTCAAGGAAAATACATTTACATAGTATATATCTTGCTTCAACAAGATACACAATCAACATACACTACTAGTACTTGCGTTTTCACAAGGTTTCTACCTCTTATATAGTATTCAATAATAGATATATTAATTCTCTTTTTATGTGAAATCTATTGTTTATTTACTTTGATGCCGTAAATATGTACTGTCCTACTATATATGTCATTTTATCATGATCATAGTATTCTCTTCATTTATGCAAGAAAAATTATACTACTAATAATTATTATGCTTCTCTTATTTGAAGTGGCCTCATGAACATTGACAGATATATAGAAATCGTGGGTTCGACAGCAACCATTGTTTCTTGTTCAAAAATAAATATACATATATATTGATATATATATATATATTAAAAATAAATATAAATATAGTTAATTGAATTTAACTATAATATTTTAATCTAACATCTATATTTTGCATTTTTTTACATATGTAGAAGCATGAAATCCTTCATCAATAACGGGTTGAACAAGAAGAAAGTGGTGTTCATAATGGGAGCTACTGGAACTGGAAAATCTCGTCTCTCAGTTGACCTCGCCACTCATTTTCCAGCAGAAATCATCAATTCTGACAAAATGCAAGTGTATAAGGGACTTGACATTGTTACAAACAAAATCACAGACCCTGAGAAACAAGGTGTACCGCACCATTTGCTAGGTAAAAACTTATCTTCACCTCAATAGTTATACCAAACGAATAAATAGTAATTTAACTTCAATTTTATAATTTATTATTCGCTAGGTGAATTTGAGCCCGAAGCTGACTTCACGGCTGAGGATTTCTGTTATCAAGCTATTTTCAACATAGAATATGTGTTGAATTCTGGCCATATTCCAATAATTGTTGGAGGATCTAATACTTACATTGAGGCACTTGTGGAGAATCCTGTGTTTAAGTTTAAATCAAAGTACAATTGTTGCTTCATTTGGGTTGATGTTGCCTTGCCTGTTTTACACTCTTCTGTTTCCAAACGGGTTGATCACATGGTCCATGCAGGTCAGTTTATAAATCTCTTTTGTATTAGGTTAAATTTTTTTAAAAAAAAAAAATTAGCGACGACAAATTCTGTAGCTTAATAGAAAAATATGTCGCTAATCCTATTTAATTAGAGACGAATTAGTGACTATTTAGCAACAAATTAGCGACGAAATTCGTAGCTAATTCCAAATTATTTTTATCGTAATGTATAAATAGTTGTCTTTTAAGAGATTTGACATGATAAAGTGAAAAAATTGTTATTATCAAAACTCTAATAAAATTAGAGACGTTCTAAACTTTTTCCTTTTCGTCATCTGATCTCACCTGTAATTCTCTCATATATGACAAAGAATTGACTACACGTATGCATGGAACGTGCATAACCATTGTTTAAACGTGCTACCGTGTTAATTATGCATTAATTTAGTTTCTTTTAATTTTTCTGTTTTTAATCAAATGATTCTTGAATTAATTATGGCGTGGCTCAGGGTTAGTGGATGAGGTACGAGGAATATTTGTTCCTGAGGCAGATTACACCAAAGGGATCCGACGATCCATTGGTGTTCCAGAAATGGACAGGTATTTAAGAGAGGAAAACAAATCAAATATTAATGAAGCAGCTAAGCAGATACTCCTTGAATCAGCCATTGAAGAAATTAAGCTTAATACGTGCAAATTAGTGTGTTGCCAACTTGAGAAAATTCGACGTCTGAGGAACGAGAAAATGTGGCCAATTCACCAAATTGATGCGACCAACGTGCACAAAAAATCTGGAAATGAAGCTGATGATGTTTGGAATGAAATGGTGTTGAAACCTTGCTTGGAAATTGTGGAAGAATTTCTCAAAGATGATTAGAAGAATGCTGAGGCAGAAACTTATATGAGAACTATGGTTCCATTTAAGAAGCTGCAAGTTGCTATCTAAGATTTTCATTAAATGTGATGTTTATTTACTAGTGGCTAAGTAAAGGGAAGGGGAAGGGAAAGGAGGAGTTGAGAGAGATTTTTACTTTTATATCTCGTGAGACCTATATTGTTGAACCCCTACTCAATATTATTATATCTCTACTTATGAGAATAGGTTAGGAGGTAGTTGAGTCGTGCCTTACTTCGTACGATTGTGAGACTATTCATTTAGGGGTTTTGTCTAAGATAGCTAGTGCCAATATTGTGACTTACTATTTCGCTTTTTAGTGTATGTCCTATTTACTAGCTAGCGTTTTTGCTGTGCATCTTTCCTCTGGATTTCACGGTGTTCTTATTTTTCTTATGATTGTTGTGGCGGTACTAATATTGTCTCCCTTCCCTTTATCTCCCCTCTCCCTTTGCTTTGCATCTTTCTTCTGAATTTCATGGTATTGCTATTTATCTTATGAGTGTTGTTGTGATACTAATATT
>AWOL01S0016954.1:0-15773 GCA_000715115.1 Nicotiana otophora
ATACTTACTGGGTACACGTTGTTTACGTACTCATACTACACTTGCTGCACCTTTTATGCAGGATCTGAGACAGGTACTAGTGGAGGACGTATCATCACATACCCACGTCATCCCGAGGCATAGTGGTGAGCTGCCTTTCTGAGCCGTTCTGCAGCTACCAGTGTCTCTTCTTATATTTATATTCTGTCTATTTCATTTCAGACGGTATTTGGAGTTTTGTATAATCTACTAGATGCTCATGCACTTGTGACACCGGGTCTTAGCACACACATTAGTAGAAGTTGGTATTTTTATTATTTTTTTGGAATAAAAGTTTAACCAATGTACGATTGACTTATTAGCTGGCTTGCCTAGCTGTAGTGTTGGGCGCCATCACGACCTATAGGTGAAATTTGGGTCGTGACAAAGAGGTTCGTCATATAATTTTTAGAATAAAATGGCTCACACGTAAAAGTTTTGAGCACATGTATTTTATAATAATTTGTAGGGCATATCCTTTGGGGTAAGATTACAAAAATTATAGTCATTTTTGTGACATAATATTAAACCTAGAATGATTGAAATCATTATATATTTTTATTATAATTATTCAAATAGTCATCAAATTAACACTAATTAAAAAAAATTATATCTTTCTTTTAGAACTAGTGGAATGAACGATTAGATCATATAGTTTTTTGGGGGAAAAATCTATAATTAAGTAATGTAAAGTCTAAAAATGACTACTACTGAATGTGTAGTTTACAACCAAAAACTTATTACGTATGCAAAAACCACATAGAGCCAATTGTTGGAATAGAAGAAAAATAAAAATAATAATAAATGTCAACTCATTTTGAATGTTTATTGTTTCATTCTTATTTCTTCTAGTATGAATTTTAACCAAGTTAATTTTTAATACTATATTATAATTGATTCGACTTTATTTTCTAATTTCTTTCATCATCGCTAGTCTTTTTTATTGAAATATATCTATTTAAGCCAAGATTATTGTCACCCTGAAGATAATTTTACTTGTATGATACTTTGCAAAAAGAATAAATTTGATATTGTTTTTGCTAATTAGCTGTTCCAAATACTTAATTATTTATTTTAAGCAATAAATGAATATAAATTATGTTTTATTGATTTGAATTTTTAATATTAGCTCATACCAAATTTTAATTATTATTATAATTATATTTTATCGAATAAAAATTCTTTTGTCAAATTGTAAGAAAATCAAATGATGGGAAATCGTCCATGCAAGTCATGTTCCAGAAGAAGAAGAAAAAAAAACAAAAGCAAAATTTTGTAAGATCTCACGGATTTGAGAACTACTATATACCAGAAATGAAGTTTAAAATTCGATTGTCCTTTTAGAATCAAAATTATTTTTGTAGTCAAGAAATCCACTATTTCAACTAAATTTATTATTATTTAATTTTTTTTGTAGATGTCATAAATTATCTTGGTACAATAATTGATAATATCTGAGTGTATTATTGATTCTTGCTCAACATTTCAAATAATTATAGTAGTCAATTTGAAATTAAAGATACAATGTAGAATAATATTATTAATGAAATAGTCTAATATATTTTAAAGTATTTTAGTATATAAAAGAGTTTCACCTAAATCAAAACATAAAAAATGCGTTACTCTCTTATCTTCCAAGAACGTGGTACATCCTCTTTCTTTTTCGATTTAATTCTCGGTATTTGTCCAAAAGGTGGGTTGCTCTGATGGTAAGCATCCTCCACTTCCAACCAAGAGGTTGTGAGTTCGAGTCACCCCAAGAGCAAGGTGGAGAGTTCTTGGAGGGAAGGATGCCGAGGGTCATTTGGAAACAGCCTCTCTACCCCAGGGTAGGGGTAAGGTCTGCGTACACACTACCCTCCCCAGACCCCACTAGTGGGATTATACTGGGTTGTTGTTGTTGTTGTTGTTGTTATTTGTCCAAAAGGTAAAATTCTAAATACCAAGTGGTTACGTCCTCTTTCGTTAATCTTTTTAGTTCTTTCCTTTATCTTAGTAATTCATATATAATTTAAGTGTAAAATTTTATATAAAATAAAATATTAATATTTTTAAGTTCTAAATATTAAGATCTTTTACGTAGTCCAAATAAGGAAGAATATAATATATAAAATTTAGTTGATTTTATAGTCCTAAATATTAGGAAAATAATTAAATGATTATTCCTATATATTAGGAAAATAACTAAATTACTATTTTATCCAATGTAAACTCTATTTTTAAAGGGTAAAATAGGCGAAGGACATTTCGCTAAAGGCCTTCGTGCTTTTAATATAATACTAGTTTCTATGAACGTGCGTTGCACGATAATAATAGTACGTTGATGTTCGATCACTAAACAATTTGATATTCATACATTTCACATAGATTCTCAATCAATTTTTATATAATAATTTAAGGGACCAAAAATTAAATTTACGTAGAATACTATCTATATGACTGCAACAGTTGATGTGGAAGAAAATATAACAATCTTCAATTGTGATTACACTTTCATAATATTTGAATTTACAATGATTCAACGTCATCGTCTGAACCTGTGAATGATATTTGTACTTATAATATAGAAATAAAAAATGTAACTGTATTTTATCTAATACTTCTTTATATATGATATTTTTGGTATTTGTTCCCTTAGATACTTTAGATGCGTTGTTATTTGAACTCTTGTTGTCGACTGTAATGACCCAATCAGTTATTTTGACTTTTAGAACCTCGTTCCCTAAAATAAAACTTCACGTATGTGCTTTTAATAATTTATGACTTGCGGGGATGGTTGGTTCGAGATTTGAAAGTGTTTGGGTTGAAATCGGAACACTTGGTTCCTTAAGTTGGCTTTAAAAGGCCAAGTTTGACTTCGGTCAATATTTTGAGAAAACGACAACGGAATAGAATTTTGATAATTCCAACAGCTCCGTATGATGATTTTGGACTTAGGAGCGTGTTCGGAATTTTATTTGGAAGTCCGTAGTTAAAATAGGCTTGAAATGGAAAAAATAGGAATTTAAGTTTGGAAGTTTGACCGGGGAGTTGACTTTTTGATATCGGAGTCGGAATCCAGTTCTGAAAATTTTCATAGCTCTATTATATCATTTATGAGTTGTGTGCAAAATTTGAGGTCAATCGGACTTGATTTGATAGGTTTCGGTACCTAATGTAGAAGTTGGAAATCTTAAGTTTCATTAATCTTGAATTGAAGGATGATTCATAGTTTTAGCGTTGTTTTATGTGACTTTAGGTTTCAAATAAGTTTGTATGATGTTTTAGGACTGGTTGGTATATTTGGTTGAGGTCCCGAGGGCCTCGGGTGAGTTTCAGATGGTTAACAGATCAAAAGTTGGACTTAAAAAGCTGCTGCAATTTTTCTTCTGCTGGAAATGCAGAAATCGAAGCACAGAAATCAAGCCCAGCGTCGACGGCCAGGTTCGAAGCCAGGGACAAGACTCAAGATCAAAGCAATGATCGAAGGCCCAGCTCGAGGGACATGATGGAAGGCAAGGCTCGAGGGCTAGGGTCGAGACCCAAGATCGAGGGTCACAATCGAAGGCCCAGGCTCAATGCCATGATCAAGGCCATGACCGAGGCCCAGCCTCGATGTCATGATCGAGGCCATGACCGAGGCCCAACCTTGAGGTCCATGATCGAAGCCATGATCGAGGCCCAGGCTCGAGGGCCATGATCGAAGCCACGATCTAGGCCGAGTTCCGAAGGCTGCCTAGGCATATCTATAAAGGAGGGAATTATGTCCCATTTGCCATTTTTGACGAACTTGAGCTTGAGCAGAGGCGACCTTTGTCAGATTTTCAAGGAAAGACGTTGAGGTAAATGATTCTAACTTGGATTTGGTCTATATGCATAAATATATCATTGTTTTCACCATTTAATTAGTGTTTTGAGATTGAAATTTGGAAATTTTTTAGAAATCTCATAGAAATAAATTTTTGAGATTTCGGTATTGATTCGGAGTCGGATTTGAGCGAAACTAGTATGGTTGGACTCGTAATTGAATGAGTTGTTGGATTTCATAACTTTCGCCGGATTCTGAGATGTGGGCCTCACGGACGATATTTTAATTAATTTCGAGATTTTTATTGAAAATGTAATATTTTCTTATAGAATTGATTCCTATAAATTTTGGTGATTGTATCGAATTATTTTTGGTTAGATTCGAGCCAATCAAAGTTGGATAATCGAGGAAAAGGCTTACTAATGGATTAAATCGGAGCAAGACGAGGTAAGTCTCTTATCTAATCTTGTGAGGGGAAAAATTACCCCATAGGTAATTAAAGTAATAATTGTTGCTAATTGTGGGGGCTACGTACGCACGAGGTGACGAGAGTCCGTGCGTAGCTACTATTAATGCTAAAGTCCACGTAGATTAGGACTCAAAGCATGAATTACTTGTGTAGATTGTATTCTTTGTTTAATTAATATTATTTGATATATATATATATATATATATATTGTGAATTGTTAGATAAAAATATTAAAGGATGAAAATCTCACATGCCTGATTTTCTCTTTAAATTAATTAATTGTTAAGAGAAATTGTTCTTCCTCCTAAATTTTTCTTATAATAAATATACTCTCTTTCCGGAGGTACTTCTCCTTTCTTGCGGAGTGGGCCGAACACTTCGGCAGGATAGATGCATCTATGGATCGTGTCGCACGTCCCTCGGCAGTGTACACGATACTTTGGATCGGGCCGTACGACCTCGACAGAAATCGTACCTAATAATAATAATTACACAATACTTTGATATTTTATTGCAGCTTGTGAAGTTAATTGATAAATTGAAAATCTTTGGAATTTAAAAAATTATTATTCCTGCTTGTTAAGGAATTATTGTTATTCCTGTAAATGAGACTAATTGATAAATTGGAAATTTATTGAAATTGAAAGAATTTAATTTATATATTGAGAATTGTTGCATTTGAAGGAATTTAATTATTTCTGCTGGTTAAATAAATTATTTTTATATTTTGTGAATCATGCTCATTTAGATATTCTAGTTTTATTTCAATTATTATTATTGACCCATAGTGAGTGTCAAAGTCGGTCATCTCGTCTCTACCACTTCGAGATTAGGCTTGATACTTACTGGGTATACGTTGTTTACGTACTCATATTACACTTGCTGCACTTTTTGTGCAGGACCTGAGGCAAGTACTAGTGGATGACCTATCGTCTTACACCCACGTTATCGAGAGGCGTAGTGGTGAGCTGCCTTTCTGAGTCGTTCTGCAGCTACCAGTATCTCTCCTTGTATTTTCAATCTGTCTATTTTTATTTCAGACAGTATTTGGGGTTTTGTATAATCTACTAGATGCTCATACACTTGTGACACCAGGTCTTGGCACACACATTGGTAGAATTTATATTATTTTCTTGGATTTAAGTTAATCGGCATCTTTGTAATTTCTTTAATATTGATAGTAAAATAATAAAATTTCTTAGAAAATTATTCTGAAAATAATTGATATATATTTAACTTGTTAGTTGGCTTGCCTAGCTGTAGTATTGGGCACCATCACGACCTATAGGTGAAATTGGGTCATAACAACATGGTATTAGAGCACCAGGTTCACATAGGTCTCACAAGTTATAAGTAGACCTAATAGAGTCTTGCGGATCGGTACAGAGACGTCTGTACTTATCTTCAAGAGGCTATAGGGTGTTAGGAAACTACCTTTCTTCATATTCCATAGTGCAATTAATGTAGTACTAAATATCCTTCTCTTATTCTCTCACAGATGATGAGAACGCGCTCTTATGAGGTTCCAGACCAGGGAAGAGCTACTCCCCCAGTTGCTAGAGGCCGAGGGAGGGCTCCAGCCCGTGGTAGAGGGCGAGGACGTCCCAGGACTGTTCCAGTTATGCCGATAGTGGGTCCAAGATAGAATCCCATTATTAAGGAACAAGGTGAGGTGCCTGTGGAAGAGCCAGCTCCGGTGGATTTCACATTTGCACCAGGATTCCAGGATGTTATGGGTCCTATGCTGCGGTTCATGGACAATATGACCCAGGCCGGTTTTATTTCCGGCAGACCCAGCCACATCTCAGGCACCGCGCAGGCTCATGGACAGGCAGCTGCTGCATATCAGACCCAGGGTGCACTACCCATGGGTGGAGCCCAGCCAGTGGTAACAGCTACACCTGAGCCCAGGCCAGCTGTAGCCGCTGATCCGCATATACTATTGGACAGATGGACTGGACTACATCCTCCTGTCTTTGGGGGTGAGCGACATGGATCCTCAGGATTTCATTGATCGGTGCAAGGACAGACTGTACAACATGAGGATATTGGAGTCTCATGGGTAGACTTTGCTACTTTTCAGCTAGAGGGCAGAGCCCGTAGATGGTGGCAGTCTTATGTTCTTGGCAGACCAGCAGATTCTCCTCCCATGACTTGGGAGAGGTTCACCCGTATCTTCCTGGACAGGTATATTCCACCCTCCCAGAGGGAAGAGTTGCGATTTCAGTTTGAACAACTCCAGTAGGGTCAGATGTCAGTGACCGATTATGAGGCGAGGTTCTCTGAGTTATCTTGCCATGCACTTATGATACTCCCTACTGAGGCGGAAATAGTGCGGAGGTTTGTTGCGAGTTTACATACTGGCATTCAGTCCACTATGGCTCGAGAGGTTGAGATGGGTACTTCTTATGAGCTAGTCGTGGAGATAGCCCGGAGGATTGAGGGTGTGCGTCAACGTAGCCGAGAGCAGGTTACTAGAGATAAGCGGTTTAGGCATTTTGGAGAGTTCAGAGGTGCTCCATCTGGGGTGCAAAGGTCAGTTCGTGAGAGGGCAGTCCAACAGGCTCCCATATCCAGCTCCATCGCCTCCTCGTGGGTCCTTCAATTGTGATGACCCAAAATGTCATATTTAAATTTAATGATTAATTATGTGATCTAAGACCTCGAAAAACACTATTTTTCGTTACTCGACTTGCGTGCGCAGTCCGTTTAATTTTCCGGAAAGTCTTTATGTGAAAATGGATTAAAATATGAATTAGAGCTTTAAAACTCAACTGAGTTGACTTTGGTCAATATTTTGAGCAAACGGACTCAGATCAGTATTTTGACAGTTCCGATAGGTCCGTATCGTGAATTGGGACTTGGGCGTATGCCCGGAATCAAATTTCGAGATCCCTAGCCCGAGATATGGAATTTTGATGAAAAATTTAAAAGTTTAAGTTCAAATAGTGACTAGATGTCGAATTATGTGCAAACGACCCCGGAATAGAATTTTGATGATTCCAACAGCTCCGTATGGTGATTTTGGACTTAGGAGCGTGATCAGAATTTTATTTGGAAATCCGTAGTGGAATTAGGCTTGAAATGCCGAAAGTTGAAGTTTTGGGAAGTTTGACCGACGGGTTGACTTTTTGATATCAGGGTCGAAATCCGATTCTGAAAATTTTCATAGTTCTGTTATGTCATTTATGACTTGCGTACAAAATATGAGGTCAATCAGACTTGATTTAATAGGTTCTGATGTTGTTTGTAGAAATTTAAAGTTTCAAAGTTCATTAGGCTTGAATCTTTGTGTGATTCATGTTTTTAGTGTTGTTGGAGGTGATTTGAAGATTCGACTAAGTTCGTATGGTGTTTTAGGACTTGTTGGTATGCTTGGTTGAGGTCCCGGGGGGCCTCGGGTGTGTTTCGGATACTCAACGGGTCATTTTTGGACTTAGAGAAGTAGCAGATTTTCTGGTTTTTGTTGTAGAAGTTTGTTCTTCGCGTTCGCGAAGAAGATCTTGCGTTCGCGAAAGTGTGGTCAGTGGAAGCATCGCGAATGCGAGGAGTATGACGCCTTCGGGAAGTGTGTTTTCTGAGTGTGAGGTTTTGTTCTTCGCATTCGCGAAGGGGAGGACGCGAATGCGAAGGTATGGTCTGTGTGTGCATCGCGAACGCGTGAGTGGCGTCGCGTTCGAGAAAGAGAGCGAGGCAGCTGGGAACCCCAGTCTTTTGTTCTACGCATTTGCGAGATAAGCGACGCGTTCGCGAAGGTTTAAGTTGCAAAGCTTCGTGTTCGCGAAGCGTTGGTCGCGTTCGCGAAGAGGAAAGTTGGGCAGCACATTTTTGTGCTTCGCGAACGCGAGGCAAGGGTCGCGTTCGCAAAGAAGAAACTACAGGACAAAATGTTTAAGTTCAGAAAATGGGACTTCGTTCCATTTTTTATTTTTAACGATTTGGAGCTCGGATTGTGGCGATTTTTGAGATATTTTCAGAGAAAACGTTGGAGTAAGTGTTCTTAACTCAATCTTTGTTAGATTACCCGAATCTATCATTGTATTTAACAATTAATTGGTGATTTAAGTTGGAAAAATTCAAAAACCCTCTTGGATAGATTTGAGGATTTAAGGGTCGAACTGTTATTGGAATTTAGTCATTTTGGTATGGTTAGGCTCGTGGTTGAATGGGCGTTCATATTTCGTAACTTTCGTCGGATTCCGAGACGTGGGCCCCACAGGCCATTTTTGAGTTAATTTCTGATTTTTATTGAAAAATGTAGTTATAATTAATTCTATAATTGTTGTTGACTGTATCGAATTATTTATGACTAGATACGAGTCGACCAGAATCGAAAAATCGAGGAAAAAGCATATTACTTGGTTAAATTGGAGCAAGTCGAGGTAAGTGACTTGTCTAACCTTGTGTGGAGGAAATTCTCCTAGGATTGGTATTAATTGTAATATGATGAAAGTCGTGTACACGGGGTGATGAGTGTGTACACGGACTCAATATGAAGGATTATGTGTTCAAATTATGAAGATCACTGTTACATATTAATTAAATTATTAAATCTTGTTATATTCTCCATTATTGATTGATTTGTATACCTTAAATTTGCTTGACCTTTTCCTGCTAATTATTTTACCTGTTTAGTTAAAACTTGATTTCTTTTATACTGTGCATTATTTGAAGGTTGAGTTTCTTTAAATTAAGTATTATTAATATGAAATATTTGACATTTCTAAATTTGATATTGAAGCAATGTATTAAAGATTTTAAAATATTATTTTCCTGAATTATTCATTCTTGAATATTTTCGTAAGATTTTTGGTACTCATTGTGATGGAGCCGTGAGCTCTTTATTGTGGAAAAATATTATTGTTGGATTATTTTGGCATGAGCCGTGAGCTCTTTATTATTGAAAAATATTGTTGTTGATTTATTTTTGGAAAATTAAAATATTGGGCACTTGAGGTGCAAATTGTGATATATTGTGATATTGATACACATGCGGTGGTATAAGGTCTGGGTATTGAAACGCATGTGGTGAGATAAGGGTGGCTTGATACACGTGACTAGTAGGGGTGACTACTAGAAGTCATACGGTGTGATAAGTGTGGCTAAAACGCGGGATGCTATTTCGGAAAAAATATTTTCTTTAAATAAATTGTGAAGGCTCCCGCGGTGATATAAGGAAATGAGATATTGTAAATTTATTTATGATTTGGGACTACGAGGCGGTAACTCGGTAGTACGCCCTTGTTGATATTGATTTATGGCCATAGTTGCCTTCAATTAATTGTTGTGATTTTCATAAAGCTGAAAGGAAATTCTGTTTTGATTCCACGAGATATTATTTGCAATTATTTGGTGTCATTAAATGTGACATACTATTTGATTCATTTCCATAGTCATTTTATCTTATTAAATTGTTTAAATATTTTTCCATGTCATTATCTATTCTCCAGTAGGGCCTGACCTGACCTCGTCACTACTCTACTGAGGTTAGGCTTGGCACTTACTGGGTACTGCTGTAGTGTACTCATACTACGCTTCTGCACATCATTTTGTGCAGATCCAGGTACGTCTTACCAGCCTAGACGTCAGTAAAGTTACCTGCGCACGGAGACTTCTCGGTATATCTGCCAGCATCCGCAGACTCCGGAGTCCCCTTCTATCATTTTATGTTGCTTCCTTATTTTTTTCTTTAGACCTTGATACATGGAAATATTGAGAATACATTTTAGAAGCTTGTGACTTATTTCTACCGGGTTTTGGGAGTTGTAATTATTTGAATTGTAGTTTATTTATTTCAGATATTTATGATTATTCCGCATATATAGGCTTACCTAGTCTTAGAGACTAGGTCCCATCACGACCTCCTACAGAGGGAATTTGGGGTCGTGACACCAGTGCGACCTTATTTCAGTGCTATACAAAGAGTTCTTATCTCCCACCAGCTATTCAGGGTTCTTCCAGTGGGTATTCAGGTCACCAGGGCCAGATTCTTAGTCAGCAACCCGTTGTACCGAAGATTTGTTACGAGTGCGGGGATCCCAGTCACATACAGAGATTCTGCCCCAGACTTTGGGGTAAACCAGTGCAGCAGGGTCAGCAGCCTATGATTACTGCACCAGTTGCTCCACCAGTAGTCCGCCCACCAAGAGGTGGAGGACAGGTGGGAAGGGGCTGTCCTAGAGGTGGAGGTTAGCCAGGCGGAGGCTAGTCAGTTAGCACTCCAGCTCGGTTCTATGCTTTTCTGTCCAGACCAGATGCAGAGGACTCAGATGTCGTGATTACATGTATTATTTCTGTTTGCGGCAAAGATGCCTTCCTATTATTTGATCCAGGATCTACATATTCATATGTGTCCTCTTTATTTGCTCAATTTCTGGGTGTTTCTCGTGAGTCCTTGAGTACTCCTGTTTATGTGTCCACTCTTGTGGGCGATTATATTGTTGTGAACCGGATCTACCGGTCCTGTATTATTACATTATGTGGTTATGAAACTAGAGCAGATCTCTTATTGCTTAAGATGATCGATTTTGAAATTATTCTGGGCATGTACTAGTTATCTCCATATCATGCTATTTAGATTGTCATGCCAAGACTGTTACCTTGGCTATTCTAGCATTTCCTAAGCTAGAGTGGAAGGGTTCGTCTGTTAGTTCATTTAATCGAGTTATTTCTTTTATAAAGGCTCAACACATGGTTGAGAAGGGTTGTTTAGCCTATCTAGCTTATGTTCGAGATACTACTGCAGAGACTCCTGCTATCGATTCAGTGCTTGTAGTTCGGAAGTTCTCCGATGTATTTCCTTCAGATCTTCTAGTTATGCCACATAATTGTGATATTGATTTCTGTATTGACTTGGCTCCAGATACCCAGCCTATATCTATCCCACCGTATCGTATGGCTCCGAAAAAATTGAAAGAATTGAAAGAACAGCTTGAAGAGTTACTAGCCAAAGGGTTTCCTAATTCGGCAACTGAGATTAGGAGTTTTCTGGGTTTGGCAGGTTATTATCGCCGATTTGTGGAAGGTTTTTCATCTATTGCAGCACCTTTAACCAAATTAACCTAGATGGGTGCTCCGTTCCGATGGTCCGATGATTGTGAGGTGAGCTTTCAGAAGCTCAAGACAACATTGACTACAACACCAGTGTTAGTGTTGCCTTCCGGTTCGGGGATGTATACAATGTATTGTGATGCTTCACATGTTGGCTTGGGTTGTGTATTGATGCAGGAAGGGAGAGTTATTGCATATGTTTCACGTCAGCTGAAGCCCCATGAGAAGAATTATCCAGTGCATGATCTGGAGCTAGTTGCTATTGTTCACGCTCTTAAAATTTGGAGACATTATCTTTATTGGGTTTCTTGTGAAGTTTACACCGATCATCGTAGTTTGCAGCATTTGTTCAAGTATAGGGATCTAAATTTGAGATAACGCAGATGGATTGAGTTACTAAAAGATTATGATATTGCTATCTTGTATCATCCGGGTAAAGCAAATGTGGTTGCAGACGCCTTGAGTGGAAAGGTGGAGAATATTGGTAGTTTGGATTTCATTTCAGCAGAAGAGAGGCCATTAGCTTTGGATATTCAGTCCTTGGCTAACAGATTTGTGAGGCTGGATATTTCAGAGCCCTGCCAAGTTCTTGCATGTGTTATAGCCCAGTCTTCACTATTTGAGCAAATTAAGGCTCGTCATTATGATGATCCACACTTAATGGTTCTTCGAGAAATGGTACTACAGGGTGATGCCAAGGAAGTTACTATTGGCGTGGATGGTGTTCTGCGACTCCAGGATCGTCTATGTGTTCCTAATGTGGATGAACTGAGGAAACAGATCCTGGAGGAGGCACACAGTTCTCGGTATTCTATTCATCTAGGCGCTACGAAGATGTATCGTGATCTGAGGCAGCATTATTGGTGGCGACGAATGAAAAAGGACATAGTTGAGTATGTAGCTAGGTGTCTAAATTGTCAGCAAGTTAAATATGAGCACCAGAGGCCAGGTGGCCTACTTCAGCAGATGACTATACCAGAGTGGAAATGGGAACGCATTACTATGGACTTTGTAGTCGGGTTACCGCGGACCTTGCGAAAATTTGATACAGTTTGGGTGATTGCTGACAGGTTGACCAAGTTGGCATACTTTATTTCGGTTGTGACTATGTATACTTCAGAGAGGTTGGCCCAGATTTATATTCAGGAGATAATTCAGTTGCACGACATGCCAATTTCCATCATATCAGATAGAGGCCCTCAGTTTACTTCACATTTTTGGAGAGCAGTACATAGTGAATTGGGGACCTGTGTAGAGCCCAGCACAACCTTTTATCTGCAGACCGACGGGTAGTCAGAGAGAACAATTCAGATTTTGGAGGATATGCTCAGGGCATGTGTGATTGACTTTGGAGGTCAGTGGGATCGTTTCTTGCCTTTGGCCGAGTTTGCTTATAATAACAGTTACCAATCCAGCATCGAGATGGCTCAATTTGAGGCTTTATATGGTCGACGATGTTGTTCGCCCATCGGATGGTTTGAGCTCGGTGAGGCTAAATTATATGGTACTGATTTGGTGAAAGATTCCTTGGAAAAGGTAAAGTTGATTCAGGAGCGACTTCGTACTGCACAGTCCAGACAGAAGAGTTACGCAGATCATAAAGCGTGTAATTTATCCTTTATGATGGGTGAAAATGTTCTTTTGAAGGGAATCATGAGATTTGGTAAAAAGGGGAAATTGAGCCTAAGGTTCATCTGGTTTTCCATGTATCTATGCTCCGGAAGTATCATGCCGACCTATCATATGTGTTAGACTTCATCACAGTTCAACTAGATAATAGTTTGGGCTATGAAGAAGAACCAGTTGCCATTGTTGATAAACAGGTTCGCCAGTTGAGGTCCAAGAGGATTTCTGCAGTAAAAGTCCAGTGGAGGGGCCAACTAGTCGAGGAAGCGACTTGGAAGGCCGAGAAAAACATGCGGAGCAGATATCCACACTTATTCAGCACTCCAGGTACAATTCTAAACTCGTTCGAGGACGAACGTTTGCTTCAGAGGTGGAGAATGTAATGATCCAATCGGTCATTTTGACTTTTAGAACCCCTTTCCCTAAAATAAAACTTCCCGTATGTGCTTTTAATGATTTATGACTTGCGGGGATGGTTGATTCGGGATTTGGAAGTGTTTGGATTGAAATCGGAACACTTGGTTCCTTAAGTTGGCTTTAAAATGCTAAGTTTGACTTCGGTCAACATTTTGAGAAAACGACACCGGAATAGAATTTTGACGATTCCAACAGCTACGTATGGTAATTTTGGACTTAGGAGCGTGTTCGAAATTTTATTTGGAAGTCCGTAGTTAAATTAGGCTTGAAATGACAAAAATAGAAATATAAGTTTGAAAGTTTGATCGGGGAGTTGACTTTTTGATATCGGAGTCGGAATCCAATTCTGAAAATTTTTGTAGTTCTGTTATGTCATTTATGACTTGTGTGCAAAATTTGAGGTCAATCGGACTTGGTTTGATAGGTTTCGATACCTAATGTAGAAGATGGAAATCTTAAGTTTTATTAAGCTAGAATTGGAGGATGATTCGTAGTTTTGGCGTTGTTTTATGTGATTTGAGGTTTCAAATAAGTTCGTATAATATTTTAGTACTGGTTGGTATATTTGGTTGAGGTCCCGAGGGCCTCGAGTGAGTTTCGAATGGTTAACGGATCAACAGTTGGACTTAAAAAGCTACTGCAATGTTTCTTCTGCTGGAAATGCAGAAATCGAAGCCCAGAAATCGAGCCCAGGGTCAACGGACAGGGTTGAAGCCAGGGACGAGGCTCAGGATCGAAGCCATGATCGAAGGCCCAGCTCGAGGGCCATGATCGAAGGCAAGGCTCGAGGACTAGGGTCGAGACCTAAGATCTAGGGTCACAATCGAAGGCCGAGGCTCGATGCCATGATTGAGGCCATGACCGAGGCCCAGCCTCGATGCCATGATCGAGGCCATGATCGAGGCCCAGCCTCGAGGGCCATGATCGAAGCCACGATCGAGGCCCAGTTTCGAAGGCTGTCTGGGCATATCTATAAAGGAGGGAATTTCGTCCCATTTGCCATTTTTGACGAACTTGAGCTTGAGCAGATGCGACTTTTGTCAGATTTTCAAGGAAAGACATTGGGGTAAGTGATTCTAACTTGAATTTGGCCTATATATACAAATATATTATTATTTTTACCATTTAATTAGTGTTTTGAGATTGAAATTTGGGAAATTTTTAGAAATCTCATAGAAACGAATTTTTGAGATTTCGGTATCGATTCGGAGTCGGATTTGAGCGAAATTGGTATGGTTGGACTCGTAATTGAATGAGTTTTCGAATTTCATAACTTTTGCCGGATTCCGAGACGTGGGCCTCATAGACAAGTTTTTAATTAATTTCGGAATTTTTGTTGAAAATATAGTATTTTCTTATAGAATTGATTCCTATAAATTTTAGTGATTGTATCGAATTATTTTTGGTTAGATTCGAGCCAATCAAAGCTGGGTAATCGGGGAAAAGGCCTACTAGAGGATTAAATCGGAGAAAGACGAGGTGAGTCTTTTGTCTAATCTTGTGAGGGAAAAAGTTACCCCATAGGTAATTAAAGAAATAATTGTTGCTAATTGTGGGGGGTACGTAAGCACGAGGTGACTAGAGTCCGTGCATAGCTACTATTAATACTAAAGTTCGGATAGTTTAGGACTCAAAGCATGAATTACTTGTGTATATTATATTCTTTATTTAATTAATATTGTGAATTGTTAGATAAAAATATTAAAGGATGAAAATCTCACATGCTTGATTTTCTGTTTAAATTAATTAATTGTTAAGAGAAATTATTTTTCCTCCCGAATTTTATCTTATAATAAATATACTCTCCTTCTGGAGGTACATAAGAAAAATATCCTCCTTTCTTGTGGAGCGGGTTGAACGCCTCGGCAAGATAGATGCATCTATGGATCGTGCCACACGTCCCTCGACAGTGCACCCGAAACTGGATCGGGTCATACGAACTCTGCAGAAATCGTGCTTAATAATAATAATTATNACCTCGGCAAAAATCGTGCCTAATAATAATAATTACACGATACTTTGATAGTTTATTGCAGCTTGTGAAACTAATTGATAAATTGAAAATCTTTGGAATTTAAAGAATTATTATTCCTGCTTGTTAAGGAATTATTGCTATTCCTGTAAATGAGACTAATTGATAAATTGGAAATTTATTGGAACTGAAAGAATTTAATTTATATATTGAGAATTGTTGTATTTGGAGGAATTTAATTATTTATACTGGTTAAATAAATTATTGTTATATTCTGTGAATCATGTTGATTTAGATATTCTAGTTTTATTTCAATTATTATTATTGACCCATAGTGAGTGTCGAAGTCGGCCATCTCATCTCTACCACTTCGAGATTAGGCTTGATACTTACTGGGTACACGTTGTTTACGTACTCATACTACACTTGCTGCA